>CM065715.1:6464697-6469697 GCA_033310375.1 Conus canariensis
GGAATCGGTGACAGATGCTGTCGAGGCATTGATTTCGTTTGGTGTCGTTCTTTGTCGTTGTTGTTGTTGTTGTTGTTGTTTTTGGTGGTGGTGGTGGTGGTGGTGGTGGTGGTGGTGGTAGTGGTGGTGGTGACAGTAGTGGTGGTGGTGGTGGTTGTAAAATTAGCAATAGATATAGAAGAAGTAGTAGTAGTAGTAGTAGCAGTGGCAGCAGTAAGCTACAGTAGTAGCAGTAGTAGTAGCAGTAGAGTAGTAAAGTAGTAGTCAGCAAGAAAGTAGTAGTAGTAGTAGTAAGTATAGCAGGTAGTAGAAGTAGTAAGTAGTAGAGTAGCAGCAGTTAAGCCTAGTACCAGTAGTAGTAGTTAGTAAGCTTAATAGCAGCAGTAGTAGAAGTAGTAGCAGTAGTAGAAGTAGCAGCTGTTGTTTGTTGCCGTTGTTGTTGTAGCAGTGGTGGTGGTTGTGGTAGTGGCAGCGGCATTGGCAGTAATACTAACGGCAGCTATAATCTCTTCATCATCATGTCGTTGTTGTTGTTGTTACTGTTATTACCGGGTAATGCTAGATGCAATGGAGAAGATGAAGAAAACAACAGATATAATATACAGGCATTAATTTCTTTCTCTCTAAATGCTGATGGTAGTGGTAGTAGCAGCAGTAATTGTTATCGTTGTAGTAGGGGGAGGAAGAAGTAGCAGCAGAAATATGTTGTTACTGCTGTCACACCTGGGTAATATTGTGTTCAGAAATGGAAATGACTGATGTATCTAGTCATTTCTCGTTGTGTTTGTAATTGCAGCAGCAGCAGCAGCAGCAGCAGTAGTTGTAGTAGTGTACCATTAGTAGTCGTGGTAGTAGTAGAAAGACAGCAGCAGCAGCCGTGATACTTCCATCATTATGTCGTTGTTGCTGTTATCATCAGATGGTAATGTGGGGTGTAGAGGGAAAGGGAAGGTAAGGTAACGTTGCTTATTGCCCAGCCGACCGCAAGGGGCCATATCAGGGCTGTCACCGCATTGAGGTCAGCTCACAAGCCATTAAAAAAAAATAATTCACTTATAACCCTTTAAAATACACCTTCTAAAGGGAAAGAAAAAAAAAAAAAACCGGATGATGTGTTGAGGTTTTAATATTCAAGTTCTTTTTTTTATTGCTGATAGTACAGTAATAGTAGTAGTAGTAGTAGTAGTAATAGTAGTAGAAGTAGTGGTGGTAGTACTAGTAGTAGTTACGGTGGTGGTAGTAGTAGTAGCAGCAGCAGCAGCAGCACAAGTGGCATATAATATTCTCTCTCTTTCTCTCTATTTTCATGCGCGCGCGCGCGCGCGCACACACACACACACACACACACACACACACACACACACACACACACACGCACGCACGCACGCACGCACGCACGCACGCACGCACACACTCACTCATCGCGCCGCGCGCACGCACGCACGCACGCACGCACGCACGCACGCACGCACCACACACACACACACACACACACACACACACACACACACACACACACACACACACCAACTCACCTTCTTTACAGTCGTGGTTGTTTTCGTGCAGAGTAAATCCATTGTAGCAGGCACACTCATAGCTGCCCACCGTGTTCTTACAGATGTGCTGGCAGCCGCCATTGTTGATGGCGCACTCGTCCTTGTCTGAAACGCATCCTCTCTGCTCTTTACGTGTCATTGCCACCGTCATCATCTCCATCATCATCATCACTAACATCATCATAATCCTCCATCCTTGATCTGAACATAACCTCTCTGCTCTTTTACATTTTGTTTCTATCTTCATCGACGTGAGTTTTTTATCATCATATCATCATCATCAATCATCATCACATCATCATCATCATCATCGTCATCATTATTATCGTCATCGTCATCATCATCGTCATCATCATCGTCGTCGTCATCATCATCATCATCATCATCATCGTTGTCGTCATCATCGCTATCACCATCATCATTATCATTCATCCATGTCTGAAATACACCTTCTCTGCTCTTTCATATTTTATTTCCATCATCATCATCGTTATCTACATTATAATAAGCATCACCATAATCATCATCATCATTTCCACGACCACCACCACCACCATCACCTTCATCATCATTGTTCTTATTCTCGTCCTCTTGATCAAACATTCTACTTTTAACAGGATAGTGTACTTTAACCATCATCACAATCATCCATGTATTATGCATTGTAGCTTTTGCAACGAATTCCGACCTACAAACGTGGTAGACAACGATTATTATTTTCTCTCTCTCTCTCTCTCTCTCTCTCTCTCTCTCTCTCTCCTCTCTCTCTCTCTCTCTCACTCTTGTTTTTTTCTCTCTCACGTTTTCTACGGTTTGTACGAGTGCCAGTAACAGCCATCCTTCTCACCTGTCTGGAACTCGGCAACAAAGCCAGTCTTCTGCACGGAGTTGTCGGAGTTGAACTCGATGCGGAGGATGTTGCCCTCTGACGTCACGGGGGCGGGGAAGGTGGCGCCACAGAACACGCCGTGCAACTTCTGCTCGTTGCCCTCAGTCCCCACCCCGCTGCTCAGGCGGACCGAGTCGTACTCACAGTCTTGCTGAACACAATTGGACATAAAGTTTTTTTTTTTTTTTGTAAACGTCAATCCATTTGGTTGCAAAGTGAGGTGCCTGCAGGCGGAAATTCAAACAAATCTTTTAAAGGTACTTGAACTAACTCCGCCAGACAACATGGACAAACGAATTACAGGACAAAACACAACGCGTTTCGACCTCTAAGGTCTTCTTCAGGCAAGCTATTTTGAAGACCTTCTCCTTGTCTGAAGATGACCTAAGAGGTCGAAACGCGTCGCGTTTTGTCCTGTGATTCGTTTGTCCATGTTTTGAGGCAGAGTTAGTTTAAGCACCTTTTAAAATGTGTTAATTTATTTGGTTATACAAAAACACAAAACTTTTCAAATCAATGTTGCTCAACAGAAATGTAAATATTCTTGAAAATGGTGTCGTCATTCTCTGTCAGTAGCTAGATTTTTCTCCCCTGATCTCGACACGCTTTTCAAAATCAAGCGTTTAAGTTAATGACAGCTAAGGACATTCTGACCCCGCGGAGTCTGAGCCCTGATGTCACAAAATGGTTTCATCATCACAAAACAAACTTTGAAAAATCCCTCACTTTGTGGCCAAGAAACCTGAAGTCACAGTTTATGTATCAGTATAAACACAAAAATGCTTATGTCTCACATCATGCAAGTCCCAACACTCTAAAAGAATAATGTTTCAATGTGAGTGGAACATGATATGGAATGCACCACAAAGCTTCTTCGCCCGCTGTTGGAAAACGCACGGAAACCATGTGGCGTGTGCCAGGACTTACGTTGTGTCCCTCCAGGTCGAAGTGAGTGAAGTTGATGGTGATCTTGTACTGGTCTCTGGCCACGATCTGCCACACGCAGTTCTTGTTGGGGGGGTACAGGTCGGGGAAGGAGGGGCTCTGCAATACCCCAGACTCCTCTTCAATGTAGCCCCCGCACGCATCTGCAATGCAATAGGATACAATGCAACGGGCTACAAAAACTTCTGTGTCGTGACACATACGAGCTAATTAGAACAGTGCTCAGCCGTTACATAAGTAAAATTACAATAACGTCAGTAAAATACGATGAACTGACATGTGGAGTTTCCAAACCACGTTTGTCAGACAAGTAAAACCGTTAACACTGGCAGTTGTCTGATGGACATGTCGAAGTATATTGTGATGGTTTGGATAACAGACCACACATGAAAAAACAGACGCATGTTTATTATCATCTTAATTTATATTTTCAACACGTTTTTGTTTATTTAAGTCGGTTAACTATTTCATGACAACAAAAGGTTCATCAGCGCGCACACACACACACACACACACACACACACACACACACACACACACACAACACACACACACACAACAACACACCACAACACAACACAAACAACGCACGCAGCACCGCACACAACACACACACACACACACACACACACACACACACACACACACACATTTTTTTTTCACCGAATAAACTAAGGAAAGAACACAAATGCAGGGAAAAAACTTGATGAAAATGCCCCACCTTCACATCGTTTTCCGTCCGAATGCAGCTCATAGCCAATGCGGCACTGACACTTATAGCTGCCCAGCGTGTTGACACAGATGTGGTCACAGCCGTGTGAGGGAGACGTGCATTCATCAAACTCTGCACACACACACACACACACACACACACACACACACACACACACACACACACACACACTTCTGATTATGCTACATCCGCCGATACAGTATTGTCTGCAACTGGACAAAAATCAGGATGGCGTCCAGGAAGGTCAGAATCGGGAGGGGATGGAGGAGAGGGATGGGAGAGAGGAGAGGATGCCATGTGAGGAGATATGGAGGGGGGGGGGTGAAGTATGAACGAAAACCATACATTGTTTGCACGAAAATGGAGACAGACAGACAGACAGACAGACAGAGAAGAGAGAGAGAGAGAGAGAGAGAGAGAGAGGAGAGAGAGATGGATGTAGCTGTGACGGAGTGACCGGAATGTGCGGCGCGAGACGAATGCTATTCCTACATGAGATAGTGGAATGGAAGACCAGGCAGTTAAAAAAAAAAAGTAAGACCAGGCAGTTAAAAAAAAAGTAACAAAAAGTTCACATGATGTCAACCATTATGCACTATGTTCTTACATGATCAAAGATACCCACATAGGTGGACGACATTGCACGCCTTTGTAGATATTGAAATGTAAACGTTTGGAGCGTAGGGAGCAAAAGTAAAGTTGCTAACACGGCCAAAGAAATGGAACGTTTGCTCCATGCATCATTGATCTAATTGCTCCTCCTTTGCTCTCTGCAGAACTAAAGTGAACTTCTTAACTACTCTTGCGGCTGATAATTGAAGGTGAAGAACGAGGAACATTGATAGTGAGTACACTTCACTTTGCAGCCAAAAGATAA
>CM065715.1:6492197-6502197 GCA_033310375.1 Conus canariensis
TGTGTGTGTGTGTGTGTGTGTGTGTGTGTGTGTGTGTGTGTGTGTGTGAATGCATGCAGGCGCGTGTGCCAGCACTCAGTGCCTGCGTCTGTTTATGCACCACAGGAATTCATAACGAAGCCGTCAGAAGCACGTGAACACCACTGTCCTACGGGACGGAAGTGCTGTCATGTGGAATTCTTACTGTGTGTGGGTGTGTTCAGCCGACTAGCAGAGCTCAGATGGAAACGACCGCAGCCATTTCCTGTCTATTTCCTCTTTACAGGTGTGCGACCCGACCGCCCAGGCTTCCCAAAATAACCAGCTTACCCACAAGACCTCTCGGTGAACAGGATGTAGTTTTCGTCTTCCGGTTTCTTCTCCACGAAGGTGACACAGGTGTAGTTTTCCCAGTGACGCATGGCTAGTTTGAACATCGCCTTGTTGGCACCTGCACGAAGGAAAGGGGAAACCAACACAGCATTAATATACAGTAGAAGGATACTGTGGGCAACGCAGACCTCTGTCAACGTTGAATTAATCCTGAAGCGCCTCCCTTTTATCAGGATTACCGCTGAACTTTATCGGGTTTGGCCTCTGACTATAGCCCATCTTATCATCGTTTCTTTCAAACCTTCGCCACATGTCGTGAGTATTAATTTAAATGACTCATAGTCATGATTATTTTCACCGGATATCTGGGCGAGTCTTTCAGCTATCTCCACAAACTCCGTTTGACTTGGTCAATCAAGATGGCCCAGCACCTGTACCAACTTTTTGGTTTTTGTCAAGGATACAAGGAGTATGAAAAACAACAACACTGTAAGGTTTTACTCCTTCAGCAAAATGACGAGCCTATGTACATCCACAACGCGCGGTGTGGCTTTGATTCCTTCACAAAAAGCATGGGTCCCTGCAGACCCACGAAGTGCGGCAAAGCTTTAACATAGAACGATACGACATACATGTAAAAAAAACAAAAAACATTTAGATTGAAGCCACTGCTGGATCTGCCACTTATCAGCTACAGAAGATGGATAAATAAAGGGTTGAAAGAAGAAGGCTGGAAACGGCATCCCATTTCTAAACAGGACAAGAAAGGAAGTCAGAAGATGGATAAATAAAAGGTTGAAAGAAGAAGGCTGGAAACGGCATCCCATTTCGAAACAGGACAAGGAAAGGAAGTCCAAAGCTACCTTCTAACACACTTCAGCTAAAATACGTTCAAGGCAAACAACAACAACAACAACAACAACACACACACACACACACACACACACACACACACACACACACACACACACACACACACACACACACACACAAAACCCATCCTAACTCGCGGACTTTTTAACTTTACTCATGTTCGTCTCTTGGTGACCAGCTTAGCTGCAAATGTTTTGTAGCTGTAAATGTTTTGTAGCTGTAATTGTTTTGTAACTGTAAATGTTTTGTAGCTGTAAATGTTTTGTACCTATAAATGTTTTGTAGCTGTAAATGTTCCTGTTTAACGCCCCACTCCCTTTAAAAAAAAAGCCAGAATTATTTTAAATGTTTGTTCTGTAAAAAAAAAAAAATCTTAGATCAGATAATAACTGTTTGTGTTTTGCAGAAACTAAAAAAATCACATCAGGTGGGCTATTAGTAACACAAGAAGGGATGGGGTGGAGGCAGGTGGGGGTGGGGTGGGGTGAGCTTACCAGTGAAGTTGGCTTCGATGTCGTAGGGAATAATCCCATAATCCCACAGGCGATCTTTCCGGGCGGTGGCGGCACGTTTGCTGCGGGACTTGGCCTTGCTGCTGGAGAACTTCTTCTTCAACTTCCGGCTGTATTTCGTCACTTCCTCGTCAGTCACCGGTTCGGACAGTTGGGGCTTCTTCGCCTAACACATGTGGAGAATTGAATCGTTTAATGGGTTAGTCGATCGATCAGTCGAGCCATTCAATCGATCAGCAGTCAATCAGTCCACAGGAGGATTAATTTCACTGAAGTTATCATTCAGTTGTAACAAAACCAACGAATAATGTCAGCCGCTGACAAGAATGTTTAATCTCTTCATAGACAGAGACCACTCGACGTGAAATGGAAGAATATGGTGTCCACTTATTTTCGAACCAATCAGACTTCTAAGTTTGCATACAGATCTTTACTCGCTGGCACTAAAGTATCTTATGCCTGTCTGTCTGTCTGTTTGTTTGTGTGTTTGTTTGTTTGTTAATAGATTATCATAATGTGATTTACAATGTGAATAATGCAGGATTTGATGTGTCATTCTGCTCTGAACAGTTGAAATTTTCAGCTGTCTGTTTATAATACGTTCATGCTGTTGCCTTGTCAACAATGTAAAGATGTTCGTCTAGATAGATATCTGGTTCAAAACATGATTAAGACACTCAGCCGCCTCTCTTCTCTCTCTCTCTCTCTCTCCTCTCTCTCTCTCTCTCTCTCTCAATGTCTCTCTCTCTATCTCTCTCTGTCTCTCTATCTCTCTCTGTCTCTGTATGTCTCTGTCTGTCTCTCTCTCTCTCTCACACACACACACACACACACCTACTCTCTCTCTCTCTCTCTCTTCTGTCCTGAATGTTGAATAAGTACTTTTGCTTTGAAGTTCAAGGAAAAGTACCTTTCCTTTTTGTATGATCGTGTTCTCTGCGTGTGTATATGTATGTGTGTATGGGAGTGTGTGTGAATGTGTGTGAAGTGTGTGCAAGTGCGTGCGCGCGCGTGCCCGCCTCTATGTGTGTGTGGTGTGTGTGTTTTGTGTGTTGTGTGTGTGTGTGTGTGTGTGTGTGTGTGTGTGTGTGTGTGTGTGTGTGTGTGACAGAGACAGAGACAGAGACTAAGACAGGACAGCGACAGAGAGAGAAACCGCAGCCCACCTTACTGACGAGGGCCTTCTTGTCGGCTCTGTTTTTGCGCATTTTGCGGTACAGCGCCCTCCGCTCCTTGAAGGCCTCTTTCTGCCTCCTCAGCTCGGCCCGGATCTTCAGCCACTTCTTGCGGAGCTCGCCCAGCTCCTCCCTCAGCAGCGCCTTGTTCTCCTGGCACTGCCTCCTGTCCCTGACAACACACGTCGGCTTAGGATTTCAGCATGTGTAGATAAAGCAGAGAGGTTCTTAGGTTGATGAGTATGCATGTTGGGTAATGCTCTGAGAACACAGGTATGATTGTGATTTCAGTTGGCAAGCCGGCAGGTAGGTTGTTAGGTAGATAAGTATGTATGCTGATAATAGTATGAGAACACAGGTGAGGTTGTGATTTCAGCATGTAAGCAGGCAGTTAAGTTGTTAGGTAAATCAGCATGAATATAGGCAATACTTTGAGAACACAGGTAAGGTTGTGAATTTCAGTATGTAGACAGGCAGATAGGTTGTTAGGTAGATAAGTATGTATGCTGATAATACTATGAGAACACAGGTAAGGTTGTGTTTTCAATATGTACGAAGGCAGATAAGTTGTCAGGTAGATAAGTATGTGTGTACGTAATACTCTGAGAACACGAGTGAGGTTGTGTTTTCAATATGTAAGCAGGCAGATACGTTATTATGTAGATAAGTATGTATGCAAATATTTATTATGAGAACACAAGTAAGGTTGTGTTTTCAATATGTAAGCAGGCAGATAAGTTGTCAGGTAGATGAGATTGTAGTATGAGATAGTTGTGTGTTAAAGTAATTTACTGTTTGAGAACACAGGTAAAGTAGTTGTGGTTATCCAATGTGTCAGGACCGCAGTGGCCAGATATGGTTCGGTTAAGGCTGAATTGAGTAAATATCCCTTGAAGAACACAGGTTATGCATGATTGGATTGAAGAATTTTAAGTAGGGTATAGCAGGCAGATAGTTTGATCTAGGGCAGATGTAAGGTTATGTGCGTGTTAAAAGCAATATTATTTGAGAACACAATGAGATGAGGTGTCATGACTTCATGTATTGTAGGCAGGCGGACAGGTTTTTAGGTAGAAGAGTATGTATGTAGGTACTGTGAGTATATTTCAGTTTCAGTTTCATGTTGTTTGCGGCCAAACCGACCACAGATGGTCATATCAAGGCTGTTACCACGTCAACATCGATTCCGAGGGTGCATGTTTACAAAATTCATTTCTTTTATTTAAAAAAAAAAAGAAAGTGGTGTGTATGTGTGTGTGTGGGGGGGGGGGGGGAGATGGGAGCATGAAACCGGATCTATTTTCCAAAATTTTTTTTAGATAAGATGGAAAATGTAAACTGCCTTTAGAAACTCCGGGGAATCACATGAGGGAGGGGGGGGGGGAGGTGAAGAGAGAACAGATGAAATTCATAATCTGTAGCCTTTGAGACCAACAATCCACTGCATTCATCCAACTTTCTGGATAACAATTGTGTTCATGACCGCAGTAACAATCCACTGCATTCATCCAACTTTCTGGATAACAACTGTGTTCATGACCGCAGTAACAATCCACTGCATTCATCCAACTTTCCGGATAACAACTGTGTTCATGCCGCAGTAAACAATCCACTGCATTCATCCAACTTTCTGGATAACAACTGTGTTCATGACCGCAGTAACAATCCACTGCATTCATCCAACTTTCCAGATAACAACTGTGTTCATGACCGCAGTAACAATCCACTGCATTCATCCAACTTTCTGGATAACAACTGTGTTCATGACCGCAGTAACAATCCACTGCATTCATCCAACTTTCCGGATAACAACTGTGTTCATGCCGCAGTAACAATCCACTGCATTCATCCAACTTTCTGGATAACAACTGTGTTCATGACCGCAGTAACAATCCACTGCATTCATCCAACTTTCGGATAACAACTGTGTTCATGACCGCAGTAACAATCCACTGCATTCATCCAACTTTCGGATAACAACTGTGTTCATGACCGCAGTAACAATCCACTGCATTCATCCAACTTTCTGGATAACAACTGTGTTCATGACCGCAGTAAGGAGACTGGAAATCAGAAATGACAACAGCATCCTGAGACATTGTTCAAATGTGAAATTCTTTTCTTTTTCCTGTAGGCCTACTTGATTTCACCAGTCTGTTAGAAAGACACACACACACACACACACACACACACACACACACACACACACACACACACACACACACTCACTCACTCACTCACTCACTCACTCACTCACTCACTCACTCACTCAGAGAGAGAGAGAGAGAGAGAAGAATTCAAATGTAAAGAAACGAGGAATCTGCCGCATGTCTACCACACAGAAGATCCGCTCGAACGCCCCAGAAATAGCGAGCGATCCAAAGGCGTTACTCAGCCGTCATTAAAGATGGCACTAATGAACAAGGTGTCGCTGATTAAGGGGCGGCACGCGCCTCTGATGTTGTGAGAGAGGAGGGGGGAAACTTGAGAAGCAAAGCAATTAGGCCCTGCTCTTCTGGGTGTCTCTGCGGAATGGGGTCGCTCTGTGAAGCCATGGTAATTGATCGGGGTCCGGGCATTGTTGTCTGTGCTTGTTTGTGTGTGTGTGGGTATTGCTATTGGCTGTGCTGTGCTCTGTCAACTTCTGTTTCTCTGTCTGTCTGTCTATCTGTCTCTGTCTGTCTGTCTGTGTCTGTGTCTGTCTGTCTGTCTGTCTGTCTGTGTCTGTTTCTGTCTGTCTGTCTGTGTCTGTTTCTGTCTGTCTGTCTGTCTGTGTCTGTTTCTGTCTCTGTCTGTCTGTGTGTCTGTGTGTCTCTCTCTGTCTGTCTGTCTTTGTCTCTGTCTCTCTTTCTTTCTTTCTTTCTTTCCTCCTCCTCCTCCTCCTCCTCCTCCTCCTCCTCCTCCTCCTCTTCCTCCTCCTCCTCCTCCTCCTCCTCTTCCTCCTCCTCCTTTTTCTTCTTTCCTCCAACCTCTCTCTCGAGACTCTGTTACCTTTTCATAAGGCATTGGTCGTTCTGGATTTATATGTCAATTCAGATAAAAGTTAAAAATCAACGTTCTGCAGAAATGAGCCTTTTCTCCACAAAGAACCTTTTCTGCTCAAAGAGAAAGATTGGATCAATGATAAATTCATGTTTTTGTTTTCCTTTCCTTATTCTAGGTCTATGTCCTTGGTGAGTTCGTGTGGAGGTTGCCAGAATCGACAAGTTCATGGGACTGTTGCTGGATGAACCTGTCGGTGCCCCCTCAAGAAGGGGGGGGGGGGGGGGGGCGCGGGAGGGATGCACACAGATGCTGGCTCCGAGACTAAGTAATTCTTGTCGTCAACAAGCGGCATAGTAGGTAGCGTCTTGTGTATGTTGGATCAGAACGGACACTATCAATAAAACACCACCACAATAATGTGCAGTGTCTCCTCCTGTGGGTTGCCTTCTGACAACTTGACATCGACTGCTCCCTGTGGATTGTCGATGCAGGAGCGCGACAGGACCAGCTGAACTGTTCTGTAGACACGGAGCCGGAAGGAGCGGCGTGGAGTTGATACCGAAAATATGTGAACATAAAAAAGGGAAGGAGGAAGGGGGAGGGGGAGGTGAGGGAGTTTGGCGGCGCCCATCTCCTCTCCATGTTTCCTGGTGCATGCTGGGTAGCTCTGTGTTTCCCATCCCCCCCCCCCCCCCCCCCACCCCCCTCAATGCTGGAACGGGTTCCAGAATTTTCAGCCAACGTTTCTGATCTGGAGCGTGCACACAGATGCCAAAGGAATTCAGTTATGCCAGGTCTCTGCAGTAAGTCGACTTGGAAAGTCGGGGGAGGCGGAGGTGGTGAGGGGGGGGGGGGGGGGGGCGGCGCTAGTATGGATCTAGACAATTGACGAAATAAAGGTTTGTTATGTATCATACAGAAACTTGTATATGCTCAACAGTGACTTCTTGGAAATCGACCTTTCAAAAAGTGCAACCTGTTGTTCGGTATGGTGTAAAGCTGTGAAGTGCTGAACCATATGCTGAACAACGTGAAAAGATACACGTTTCTGCACGCCAACGTTTTCTCCGTGCGGACTGATGCATGATTTTGTTTTCGGCGAAACCAGCAGATATCCAAACGTGAATATGGAAAAATGGCTGAAGGTTGTTAAGGCAGAAGACATTAATTGCTGCTTAATGCAGCAGGTGGAGAACACTTTTCCAATTTGACGTCACGGGAAGAAGGAGTGTAGAACTTACAGGGTAGAACTAAACACACACTCGTGTACGTGCAACGCCTTGCATACATTAATGCACATTTACTGCGCGCGCACACACACACACACACACACACACACACACACACACACACACCACACACGCGCGCGCGCGCGCGCGCGCACGCGCGGACGAGCGGCCTAGTACACCCTCGCATTGCCTACACACACACAAACACACACACACACACACACACACACACACACACACACACACACACACACACAACACAACAACACAACACAACACAACACACACACATACGCGCACACACACACACACACACACACACACACACACACACACACACACACACACGGACTCTCTCTCTCTCTCCCCTCTCTCTCTCTCTCTCTCTCTTCTCTCTCTCTCTCCGACTCTCCCCACTCATACCAGAACACACCACACATCTCTTACCCCCCTCCCCCCTTAACCCCAGCCCACCCTAAACCTCCCACCTACGTCATAACCCCACCACCCCCATTCCCCATCTCCCCCATTCCCTCACCTCCCAGAACACTTGGCCTTCAGCTCCTGCTTCTTCTCCTGCAGGATCCTCTTCAGCATCTCCTTGTCCTTCAGGGTCTGTGGCCGGTACATGGCGTGCAGCACCTTGCCCTGCTGAAGCTGCTGCTGCTTTTGATGATGGTGATGTTGCTGCCCCGGCCGTGAGTGGATGCCCGGGTCTTCGATCTGCAGCTCGAAGTTGCTGGCGTTCTCTGTCACCAGGATGTCTTTGACCATCTTGTAGTCTTCATCGTCTAGAGCGATGTCCTCGAAGAAGGCAGCTGTGGAAAAGGAAGGGTCGGAAGGTTTTGAAAGACGTTTGGTGACGATGATGATGATGATGATGAGAGGAGGAGGAGGAGGAGGAGGAGGAGGAGAAGCAGGAGGAGGAGGAGGATGGTGACGACAAGGAAGAAGAACAGGAAGAATAAGGATAGTAGTGAAGACGAATGTGTTGATGATGATGATACTGCTGTTATCATTCTGCCCATGCTGCTGCTGCTGCTGCTGCTATTACTACAACAACAACAACAGCAACTACTACTACTGCTACCGTAATCATTTTAAATACTACAACAACTAATACTATTATTACTACTACTATTATTACTACTACTACGACTACTACTACTACGACTACTACTACTACTATCACAACCACTATTACTACTGCTGCTGCTGCTGCTGTTACAACTATGACGACGACGACGACGACGACGACGACGAAGAGAAGAAGAAGAAGAAGAAGAAGAAGAACAACAACAACAACAACAAGACGAAGTAAAAAAAAAAAAATTTTTTAAGAAAAAAAAAAAACACGGAAAGAAAGAAAGACAGATAGACAGACAGGAAAAAGAAGAAATAAAAGCATATTTCACTTGTACTGGCATCATCTGGAGGTGAAAATGGTGGTGGCGATGATTATGTGAGACCGCCACAACAACAAGATCAGTTAATAGTAATGATAACAGCCAATCAAGTGAGCAGTCCAACAAATTCAACAGCACCAAAAAACAGCGACAACTGTCTGCCTTGCGCTTTGTATTACAATACGATGATCTTGAATCAAAACGAATTTACGACATTATTTAGGGGGAAACAATACACATTCTATTTCGGGACAATCACGCAATGCAGATTATAACTCCACTCCACAGATGCTGAGATGTCGCAGATAGTTCCGCTGTGAACTGTGTGAAAAATGAAATGTTAGTAACGGTCTGTACGCATTAGGAATTGATGTTTTGCATTTAAATGGTTTTTCCCGTTTTTGTTTTATTTCTGCTATCTCTGATTTTCAATGTTTTTACTTTTTTTTTTGTTTTGCATTTAAATGGTTTTCCCGTTTTTGTTTTATTTCTGCCATCTCTGAATTTCAATGTTTTTACTTTTTTATTCAATGTCTGATTTATTTCGCCGTTTTTTTTTTGTTTGTTTGTTGTTGTTTTTTACAGTCTTATTTTCTACATTTTCCCATTTCTTATTCAATGTTTGATTTTAAATTAATTGGCTTTCCAATTTTCACTTGTTACGATGTTCTGATTCTAACTGGCCTTGTAGCGTCCGATTGGTACGATGTTGGCTTTTCAGCGTTTGATGGTACAAAGTTCTTATTTTAAGTGACTTCGATTTTTCTTAAACAAGCTATAAAATGTTCTATTTTGTCTGACTTTCAGTTCCGATATGGCCTCCGTATTTTTCATCTGATCTAAGACTTTACCGAAGAAAGATTTTTAACGAAATTTTGGGTTTGCTTTAAGGTGTGTTTCAAAGGGTTGCGGGAATGAGGTGGGATATATATATATTATATATATACTGTGAGTTGACTTCAACGCGGTGACAGCCCTGATATGAACCTTTGCGGTCGGCTGGATTATAACAAATAATTTATCTCTCCCTCTCCCTCCTTATTGGCTAAACTAAAGACAGGACTGGACTTTGGAGACCAACTGTAAGGGGAAAGAAAGATTAAAAGGGATTCACATTCACATTGCTCTTAGCTTTGACATAGACTTATACTGGAGAAGATCTGAGTGAAATAAACAAAAAAAAATCTCGCTCATAACATTTATTCTCTTCTTTCACATCATTATATGGTCCTAAATGAAAAAGGAATGGGGTGGGGGGAAGTAAATATTCCATAAAACACCAGGACATTGGCACAAATGCGTGAGAATGTAATGGGTAGTTTGCATTCTCTCTCTCTCTCTGGGGGAGAGGAGGGGAGGGGGGCAATGGAAGGGGGGGGGGGCGGGTGTGTGGCGGTGAGGATGGTGGTGGCTTGTTTGTTCTGTTTTGTTTAATAAGTGGGTTTCTGGATTTATGTGCCCTTTATGCATGTCACCACAGAAGGCAACGTTTACCTCCCTTTGTTAGC
>CM065715.1:6507197-6512197 GCA_033310375.1 Conus canariensis
TAAATCCACTACCCACCGTCTCTGACCTAAATCCGCTACCACCGTCTCTGACCTAAATCCACTACCCACCGTCCCTGACCTACATCCACTACCCACCGTCCCTGACCTAAACCCACTACCCACCGTCCCTGACCTAAATCCACTACCCACCGTCCCTGACCTAAATCCGCTACCCACCGTCCCTGACCTAAATCCACTAACCACCGTCCCTGACCTAAATCCACTACCCACCGTTCCTGAACTAAATCCGCTCCCTACCGTCCCTGACCTAAATCCACTTACCACCGTCCCTGACCTAAATCCGCTGCCTACTGACTGCACGGTGGAGACAGAGAGTTTCTAACAAAACATCCGACAGCACGAGTGGTTCGCACTCACGACCGTAAGCTTCGCAGGCAAAGGTTCTAACCATGTTGGCCACTGGCCCCTCTAGGATGGCGGCCTATGTCTGAGACGTAGTGACACTGACATGAACCTTAACTGGGACAATCAGAGAGAGAGAGAGAGAGAGAGAGAGAGAGAGAGAGAGAGAGATCGACGAAGAGACAGAGACAGGGAGACAGAGAAACGCACACAGAGAGGCATAGAATGGAGGTATGTGTGTGTGGCGCAGACAGACAGACAGACAGACAGACAGACAGACAGACAGACAGACAGATATAGACAGACAGGCAGACAAACAAAACGATAGAAAGACAGATAGACAGACAGATATACAGAGACAGACAGAGAGACAGACAGACAGAGAGGAGTAACCTTGTGATGGGGTATTTGGGATTGCAGTTTTCGTGTGGTTGAATGGAATGACTGCGCTGACTGGCCTTCCTTGATGGAGGCAGGAAGAGAGTTCCAGACTGATGGTCCAAAAATGCAAAGTTAGAAATGAATGAAATAACAGCTTAGGCCAACACGTGGCAAAATATAGTTATCAAAATAACGGACGCTTTGTTGCCGTTTAAACTCACTCAGCATGATTGTGGCTGAGATATCGGTCTGAAAGTGTATTCAGATGATGGGGTTTCTTGATATGGGTCACGGAAATGTATTTGTTGGTTTAAGAGCAGATGGGAACATCATTCTGTTCACTACAAACATTGCACACTTGTAAGCGTGCGTATGTTTCGTATCATAAACGAATCGACTGTTTCTCACCAAACTGTCTTCGATCTTCTCATCAGCATTATCTTCATAAATTTTACTTCTCCGTTTCAACTGAAAAGTCACTGAAATGCAAACACGCGTGGCTTTTTGAGACAATCCAAACAGATCCGCTTGGTCGATAGATCCCCACCCCTTTCCCTAGTCTTTCCTCCCAAACCCTACCCACCCCCTTCATCTTCCACCTCCTCCCCCCCTCCCGTTCCCTCCGTCGCCTGCGCGGCTCCATCTGTCTGCGGGTCGTTTGTTCAAGTTTCCAACTTTGTGATCAGGTCGGCCCGTCTGGAATGTTTCGGGTTCAGCACATCTGCCATTCCGGCTTTCTCTGGGAATGTTCTCGGTGGATTAAGCACAGACAATATTTCTTCAGAGCTCTCATCCAGTCCCTGAGAGAGGAGGGGGTAGGGGGTTGGAAGGGGTGGACTGGTTTTAGTTTTGGAAGGTGCTTCATCGCGCATGGACGCACGTTCATACTCACACACACGCACGCACGTACGCTCGCTCGCACGCACTCTCGCATACAAGCACGCACGCACACACACACACACACACACACACACACACACACACACACACACACACACACACACCAAACGGTAGATTCCAGCCAGAAACTGTAATGACAGCACGAGCGACACGGAGTATTAACTGCGCGAGGGGGAATATCTACAGGGCAATCGCCACCTTGTCAGGAACCAGTTGAGAGAAAGCTTACGGAATTTGACGAACCACGAAGCCCAACACAAAAGACACAAAAACGAAAAACTATTTCGCCTCACTTTCAGCTTCTGTCTGAAAGGAATCTTAAATGTGGCAGCGAACAGTAAACAGTAAATAACAAACAAGAAGTGTAACTCTTGCTCCCATGAGGAGATAATTATCAGCACATCACTCCAAAACCTACTCAGAAGCGAATTCAATGAATGCAGCCTCAAAAAGGCTAAAGATCAGAAAGAAAATATTTTCTAATAAACCTTTACTGTAACAAAAAAATCACCGGAATATCACGCCTGTCTTTCCTTGGTGTGTCAATTTACTCTCACTGAATGGAGTTAAGCAAAAAGATCTAGACAGGCAAATAGTTGATTTAAAGAGCATACCAGGCTAACTACCGGAATATATCGACTGGCTGCATTCCTGACGCGCCGCGTTCTGGTATTTTTCCTATCTCTGATCGAACTATAACATGGCAAAATAGCTTCGGGGCCAGCCCATCAGCAGCATCTGTCCCATGAAAACGGTGGGGATTACTCTCGCTGAACGCGTGTTCTAATTCAGATTACCTCCCTTGTAGATTTTCAGAACGTCTTTTCTTATGAACCGCCATCATTTTTGTCCATACACTTTAAATAGTAACAAGTTCTGATTGGTAAATATAATGAACGGTATTCTCTTTCTCTCACAGTCCAAACAACGAGCGTCACTGTTCCAGGAACAGGCAATGGGAGTTCACGATGAAGAAAGATACCTTTTTTCTCTCCTTTTTTTTAACCTCTCTAACCTTTACATGGACAATTTGTCTTGAAGACGGCGTAAAAGATGGATCAGGGACTTGTTTAAATGTTGCCTTTGTTTATCCTACTTTTTTTTTTTTTTTTTTTTCTTTTGTTAATCTTAACTTTCTTTCTATCTAATCTAGACTTCTACAAACGTCAACAACGAGAGAGAGAGAGAGAGAGAGAGAGAGAGAGAGAGAGAGAGAGAGAGAGAGCGCAATCAGACATAATCATCCAATTTCAGGAACTGTCACGTGATGCACGTACAACTGACAAAGCTGTTATCCACTTAACAAATGTTAAAAGTGCAAGAAAATTGAGAAAATAATTTTCACGAAATCTAAACCAAAAATGTACCTGATTTTTCCTCCGGTCTTTAACTTTTGTTGACGTTTGTATCGAATTCATACATGTGTCGGGTAATGAAACTCGCTGAATTTTGTCAACTCTCCTGCGATTGGCGGGAATTAACAGCGTCTTTCACGTGTTCACCGGCTCCAAGTGACGCGTGTCTTTGTCTCGTGGATGTCACAGTTACTGCACGCCATCAACAGAATGTTCGGATTTACTGCGGAATCTTCGAAATGCGGGGGCGACAGAAGGGAGGAGCGGGGGTGGCTGAAAGGAAATCCTGTTCAGAGCTATGCTCGGTATGCACCCTAACACGTTTTGCTCCGAGGCGAGGGGAACATTCCGGCAGGCAATTGCCACTGGTCACGCAAGGTGGTCACCACCCGTTTCCGTCCAGCCCCAGGCCACAATGGCGGCCGTCAGAGTCAGGAGAGGACTGGGGCTTCGTAAATTGTCCGTCTGCACGGAATCCCCGTCTGTCGCTGTAGCGACCTCTTGTGTGTGTGTGTGTGTGTGTGTGTGTGTGGTGTGTGTGAGAGAGAGAGAGAGAGAGAGAGAGAGAGAGAGAGTGTGTGGGTAACTGGCCTGGTTACTCTTTTATATCGTCAAGGCCACCTTGCAATCCCGATATTGTTTGTCTGTCTGGCTGGCTGGCTGCAGTTCTGCCCGTGCCCCCAAGGAAAAGGCAACAGAGAGGAAAACAAGGAATCCAATGGAGCCATCAGTGGATTCACATTCCACTTCTCATGAACTCCCCCCTTCCCGCCCGGCTTAGTTGCATATGTGTGCATGCAACCAGCTTAAAGTTACTGATAAAAAACGAGAAGAAAATAACGTCACTAGGGTGATGTTGATTATGATGATAATGATGGTATGTAGACATTCATGATGATGATGATGGTGGCGACCATGACAACAACAATACTGATGATGACAAAGTAGAGAAGACGAAGAAGATGAAGAGGAGGAGGAGGAGGGAAGGGAAGAGGAGGGGGAGAGGAGGGGGGGAGGAGGAGAACGTGTACGAACTGATAACGGTAAAATGATGTATTTTCAGAGCAAACTAACATCTTCTTGTAAAATGAATGTCAAAATGTTGTATTCGCCGTTTCAACGCTCTCAAAGTGTTCTGGTTCTGAGGACATTTGGTTTTGGTGGAAGGAGCCTCAACAATTCATTACACTCCTGGGCATTGCATTGACAGCATTGCCATGCATAGGAGTCACAAACAATACGGCGAAAATGTCGGAGGTATAACTCTCTCTTTTTCGCTCTCTTCTTTTTTACCTTCTTCTTCTTTTTCTTCTTCTTCTCCTCTCTTCTCTTCTTCTTCTTCTTCTTCTTCTTCTTCTTCTTCTTCTTCTTTTTTTTTTTTTTTTTTTTTTTTTTTTTCTTCTTCTTCTTCTTCCTTCTTCTTCTTCTCCTCTCTCTCCTCCTCCTCCTCCTCTTCTTCCTCTTCTTCTATTTCTTCTTCTTCTTCTTCTTTTTTCAATCTATCATAAACGGTATTGGCAGTTAACTTCTGAAAGTCGACAATGCCTGTACATTCATTGGTTTCTTGTCGCTAAAATCGACCAACTCACACGTCCTCGTCAATGGCTGTTTGTTCCGCCACATCCCTCCCTCTCTTCCTCCCCCCTCCCCCCTCCCCCGACTAACTGTCCTTTCCCCCTCGAATAATGAAATTGGGGGAGATGCGAGGAAGGAACAGGGAAACCAAAGTTCGAAAGGAAGATCTTTGCCAAACATTCAAGGCCAGAATTTTTTTTTTTTTTTTTTTTTTTTTTGGGGGGGGGGGGGAGGGAGGGAGGGAAAAAAATCTTGGAGTTGTAAATAGGGGGAAGGTGAGGATTGGAAAACGGAGGGGGAAGTGGGGGGGGGGGTGAGAGATTGCGAGGGGGAGGGGGTGGGAGAGATAGGGAGGCGGTGTCACTCACAACATGGGTGGTGAGCTTATCTGGGAGCCTGATTGTCTGTACAGGCCCTCCACAGACG
>CM065715.1:6517197-6524697 GCA_033310375.1 Conus canariensis
TCCTGAGTGTTGTTTCTCTTGCCTGAAGAAGAAAACCTAAGAGGTCGAAAACGTCGTGTTTTGTATTGTGATTCGTTTGTCTACGTTGCTTGGCGGAGTTAGTACACCGCACTTTTTAAGATTTGTTTAGATTTCCGCCTGCAGTCGCCTCACTTTGCAATTAACAAAAGATGAAACATTACTTCAACGACATGAAAAGAGAGAAAGACGGTTGTGTGACACTTTGCAGAGGAACATGTTCTCAGTGGCCATTTTTCAAAGCAAGGAAGAAGCTTCCTGTTTGTACCCGGACTCTCCGTTTCTCTGTAGGTGTTGTCTCACCTTACCTCTGTCTATCTATATCTGGCGAGGGTCAACAGGAGGCGGAAAACAAACAAACATATCTGAATCTGCCACAGGTTCTGCCTCCGCTTGACATTTCATGTGCACAGATACTTGTCTATAAATGTCAGGAAGTGTTGTCTGTCTGTCTCTCCGTCCGACTGTCCGTCGCCCTCCCCGCCCACCTTTTCCCAGTTTCCCTTCCCCCTTCCCACCCCCTAAATCCATCACTCTCTCTCTGTTTTTTTTTCTCGTTCCTCTCTCTCTCTCTCTCTCTCTCTCTCTCTCTCTCTCTCTCTCTCTCCCCCCCCCCCCCCCTCGCTTCCTTTCACCGTCTCTGTCTCTGTCTGTTTGCATCTCTCTCTGACAATGACCGAGAGAGGGGGGGGGGGGGGAGGGAAGAGAGAGAGAGAGAGAGAGAGAGAGAGAGAGAGAGAGAGAGAGATAGATTCAGATTCAGATTCAGATGTTTTATTCTTATAGGCCTTGGCCCCTCAGAAGGGGGATATACATGAAACACAATAAAGCCGCATCACCAGATTCAGTATAATAATTACATTACATAAACGCTTCGCCTTTTGAAAGCTTTATACAGATAAACAGCAAACTGTTTTACAATGCTTTCATTCTTAGATGACATTAACAAGACAAGCCTGAACAGACAAGGTCTTGTATAAAATTTCCGTGGAATGAATTTTCCTCTTAAATCTTGTAATTCTGGACAAGTTAATGCAAAATGCACTTCATCTTCTCTTGACTGTCGACATAATGGACATAGCAGATCAGAATTATTGATTTGTTTATAACGATAATGATGAACAAAAATATCAGACACTCCAGTTCTAAACTTAGTCATTATAAACTTTAGGTGCCTGTCCATACGCATTGACATGTACATTGGGAGAGAATGAAGATCATTAAATGTTCTATAAAAACTAAACCTGTTACTGTTTTGAACATGGGGGTGCGAACGGTAGTTTGGCACGTCAAGACGCACTTTATAGCTCTCTGCAAATTTCAGTGTCTACGTTGAAGTAAGTGCAGTATTTCTACCCAGATTTGATCACGCAGTGCATGAAGTGTCATGCCATCTGGAGCATTAGACTTCAGGGCCTCTTGTGGTCTTTTCTGCCCATTTTTCTGGCTTTTATGTCAAAACGGGCTAGGCAGAAATTCAAATTCCAAGTCGCCATACTGCAGCTGAAAAGGAGAGTGGACGGTGCTGTGGCAGGTTTGCTCCTGTCGTACTTGTTCTGGGGGAGTCTTCTCCTCCGTTGCGGTGACATCGAAAGCAACCCTGGTCCCATCCCTTCGCAAGGCCGTGACAGCTCCAGGCAGACCCGATTCTCCAGCACTGGGACGAGCGGTGGCAGAGTGAGCCTGGAGAAGCCTGTCAACCCTCAGGGAGGCGCCTCAACCCAGCCGACGAAGGAACCGTCCTTGTCCGACCTCATGACCATGTTCCAGTCGATGGACAGGAAATTCGATGAGGTCAAGCAGGACATACGTGTCCTGCGTGAGGGGTATGCTGCCATGCAGGAGGAGCTGAGAGGGCTGAGGCGGGAGGTGGACGACCTTCGGCAGCAGAACCACGACCTGCAGAGAAGGAACGACGACCTGGCATCGAGGATGGACAACCTGGAAAGGAAGACGGACGACCTAGAGGGGAGGTCCAGACGAAACAACGTTCTGTTCTACGGCTTGCCCAGGAAGGAAAACGAGACAAGTGCTGAATGTGAAGACCTGCTTAGGGATCTTATCACTGACAAGTTGGGGCTGTCCCGTGACGTAGAGTTTGATAGGGCCCATCGCGTGAACTCTAAACAGGATTCCCCGATCATCGCTAGATGTGTTTTCTACAAACAGAAGATGGACATACTGAGAGCGAAACGAAAACTCAAGGGCACCAGCGTCTTCGTGGGCGAGGACTTCTCCACCAGAGTGAGAGAAATGCGAAGAAAACTGACACCTCATCTGAAAAAGGCGCGAAGTGAAGGGAAACGGGCCACCATGATCCATGATCATCTGTTAGTGGACGGTATCCGGTATATGTTGGACTCAGGTGACCATCTCGTGCCAATGAAATAGGGTTCCGGCCGGTCCCTTTCTCATCCCCGATCTTTGTCCGCGGCTGTGGAGGGAATGTCAACTGAGGCGACACCGGTTACCTTGTCACCGCACGACAGTGGCAGTGAGCTGGCGACGCCACGTGAAAACTGTGCACCCGTGTTCTGTGACGATGTTTTTGTGTCACCTGAACACGTGGACAGTGATGCCGTGGGTGTGTTGAATGAAAATGTAAATAGTCCGAACTCGTCCGAGTTGAGAAATGAGTTTAATGATGCCAGTGTGTGTAATACATCAAAACCGTTTTCTTTCCGACATTGGAACATTAATGGATTGCTTACAAAAATATATGATCATGATTTTGTTTCGTATGTCTGTTCTTTTGATTTTGTCTGTTTAGTTGAGACGTTTGTAGAAGATTTTCAATTGTCTATTTTTAAAGGGTACACGGTTTTTTTGTAGACCGGCTGTTAAACTGTCAGTACACGGAAGACGCTCAGGCGGAGTTGTCTGCCTTATAAGGAATGAGCTGTGTCCTTATGTCAAATCTGTATGTGTGAAATCTTCTCTTTTCTATGCCTTTCTTTTGGATAAATGTCTTTTCGGTATAGATAGAGACATTATGTATGTTTGTGCTTACATACCACCAGAAAACTCACCCTATTATGTGCATTTTGACTGTGAAAATGGTGTCGCTTTATTGGAAGATTTTTTATGTGACTGTTTGCTGTGTAATGAAGAACATGATGCTTATATAGTAATAAATGGAGACTTAAATAGTAGAACTTCAAACATTTCTAGTGATTTTGTAACTAATGAGTGTGATTATGAAAATCAACATTTGAGTGGTCCTTTGAACTTGAACAGAAATTCTGAAGACCATGTGCTTAATAACTATGGCAAAATGTTACTCAACATGTGCACTGTTTTAAACCTGTGTATTTTGAATGGTATGTGTCAGGGTGACCTTCAAGGTCATTACACGTACATATCGGATAATGGTAGCAGTGTAGATGATTATTTTTTACTGTCGAATGATCTGTTCTCAATAATTTCTGATAGCAGTAGAATGAATGTGTCTGACAGGATCGAATCTGATCATTTGCCTTTGGAGTTATGTATTCATTTCCCTAAGAATAATAAGATATGTTCAAAAGATAATGGTAATGTTCAGGTTTTGGAAAAGTTTATATGGGACGAAGCCCACAGCAGTATGTTCATAGACAACATCTGTTCAAATGAAATGCAAATTCAGTTTAAAATGGCGATCACTTTGATTGATGAAAATATTAACGAGGCACTTGAGCTTTTTAATCATTGTATAAAAAGTGCTGCAGACTTTATGAAGAAACAGGTACACATTGGTAAGGGCGTGAAAGATGACGACTGGTATGATGATGAATGTCGTGTGGCCAGAAGAACTGTACGCAATTTGTTGAACAAATTTAAGCGTACATTGTCTCCACCCGATCGCACTTCTTTATGTATAGCAAGGCGTGAATATAAACATTTGTTAAAGAGAAAAGAGAAGCAGTTCAATGACACTTTGCTCAATAATTTATTAACTTCGGTAAATAGCCAACAGGAATTCTGGAAATCTGTGCGTAAAATTTCCAAGACAAGAAGGCAGCCTTTGAATGATATTAGCATAAACGATTGGTATGTACATTTTAAAGAATTGTTAGAAAGAAAAGACAAATTTGATAATGATCTGATTCAGGGAGAAGATATTAGTAACCAACGTGCTTTTGGAAATCGATATAGTGCTATAAACAGTGACGATTGTTGTGATGACGATGGTGATGAATCCGACGATAGTGATAGCGAAAGTGATTTGAATCAGCCTATCTCAGCAGAAGAAATTTTGAGCAATTTAAAGACACTGAAAAATCGCAAGGCGGCTGGACCTGATAAAATTATAGGGGAATTTATCAAAAATGCTTCCAAATCAAACTTAGTAATGGAATTTTTTGTTAAATTTTTCAATTCCCTGTTTAATAGAGGCATATACCCTGAAAGCTGATGTGAATCAATTGTTTTACCATTATATAAAAAGGGTGATGTTATGAATCCAAATAACTACAGAGGAATTTCGCTGTGTAATGTATGTAGTAAATTGTATAGTACAATTATTAATAAACAAACTTCAAGTTTGGGTTGAGGATAATAACATTACAGGTGAGTTTCAAGCTGGATTTAAACAAAATCATTCCACAATAGACCATATGTTCACATTATTAGCTTTCGTTCAAAAACAGTTTTGTCTGAATCGTAAATTGTATGTTGCTTTCATCGATTTTGAGAAAGCCTTTGATTCTGTTAATAGAACTATACTTTGGCCTATTTTGTTGAAAAACGGAATTCATGGAAAGATGTATAAATGTATTATGAGTATGTATGACCATGTAAAGGCAAGGGTGCGATGTGGTGCTGCTTTAACAGATTATATCAACTGTACATCTGGTGTTAAGCAGGGTGATGTTTGCAGCCCAGTTTTGTTTTCTTTATTTATTAATGAGTTGACTTCCAAAGTCATAAGCTCTGGAAAACATGGTGCCCATTTTGTAAATGATGTTCTTGAAATATTTATTTTACTTCTTGCTGATGACGTTGCATTAATATCAGAGACTGTAATAGGCCTCCAAACTCAGTTGAATAGTTTGCAAAGGGCAGCTGATTCACTCCAGCTGAAAGTAAATATGAGTAAGAGTAACATAATTGTTTTCAGAAAAGGCGGTTATCTCGCTGCTAGAGAAAAATGGACATATAATGCAATACATATGCCTGTTGTAAATGTATATAAGTACTTAGGGATATATTTCTCTACGAGATTAAGTTTCACTTTTGCATGTAAAGATATTGCTTGCAGAGCCAAAAACGCATTGCTATGTATTATGAAGAAATTGTCGATGCTTAACAATGAATCTCTTGCCTTGTTTTTGAAATTGTTTGATGCTAAAATCCTGCCTATGTTACAATATGGGGCTGAACTGTGGGGTCTTGATGCTGGAGCTGCACAATGCGAAAAGGTTCATTTATTTGCTTTAAAAAAGTTTTTGGGTGTCTCACCACAAACACCAAATGATCTTGTGTATGGTGAGACTGACAGATACCCCATATCTTTGCACTCCACTGTTAAATGTGTAAAGTACTGGCTAAAACTAACTCAGATGGCTGAACATAGATTGCCTTATAAAGCGTATAAAATGCTGTTAGAACGAGAGAGAGAGAGAGAGAGAGAGAGAGAGAGAGAGAGAGAGAGAGAGATTCGTCGGTTTTAAAGCATTGTATTTTACAACGTATCTTCCCACCCCATCCCTCTCTCACTCACTGTACACACACACACACACACACACACACACACACACACACACACACACACACACACACACACACACACACACACACACATACGCGCACATACGCGCGCGCACGCACGCACACACGTACACACATTTCCCCGTACTACCATCACCACCACCACTACAAGATGGCAACAGAGCAATACACACCCAATGGCCTCTTAACATGTCAAAACAAAGAAAAACAGCAGAACAGCGCTACGCCACAGATAACGGATTTCCCACTCCAAGACAAACGATACCCGAATTCCTCCCTCGGCCTGTCAGCACAAACAAGCCCCAGTTCCGAACGGCTGGTCGCAATAGACAGACAGAGAGACTGACAGACAGACAAACAGACAAAGAGACAAATAGACACAACAGTAAAATAATGCACACAGTCCGTTCGCCTGTCTCTACGGCGCGCCACTAATGCAGGGCAAAACTCGTTCAGTTATCTCTTCCTTTTCCTACAAGTGTTGTTGAGTCCGCTCATTCTTTCTTTCTCTCTGTTTGTTTGTTTGTTTGTTTATACCAAAGACGTCATTCGGTCGGCTCTGCGTCTTGCTATATGTGTCGTTCAATCTGTTCTACTTTTATAATATATCGTTCAGTTAGTTCTACTTTTCACGTGTGTCGTTCAGTTAGTTCTACTTTTCACATGTGTCGTTCAGTTAGTTCTACTTTTAACATGTGTCGTTCAGTCAATTCTACGTTTCACATGTGTCATACAGTTAGTTCTACTTTTCACACGTGTCATTCAGTTCTACTTTTCACATGTGTCATTTAGTCTGCTCTACTTTTCACATGCGTCGTTCAGTTAGTTCTACTTTTCACATGTGTCGTTCAGTCAGCTCTACGTTTCACATGTGTCGCTCAATTAGTTCTACGTTTCACACGTGCATGATGTTTGCTTGTTTGTTTGTTTGCTTGCTTTGTTTTGCTTTGCTTTGCTTTGCTTTCAATAAAATCATGCCCATACCATTTCATCTGTCCCGTCTCAGAAATGATGAGGGCAGGTGGATATATGCGAACGTCCCAATCGTCCACCTAGCATCGTGACTTGGGGCCTTTTCCTCTTTCACTATCATTTCCGTGACGGGAGTCACGTTTTTACTCGCGTCTTTTGAAAGGAATTGCAAGCAGTTCCGCCGGTGAACATGGACAAACAAATTACAAGACAAAACTCGACGCGCTTCGACCTCTTAGGTCTTCTTCAGGCAAAGATAAACTACGATCAAGACAACGAAAACAATGAGCGAGCTATCATTTATCTTGTGAAATTCGGCGCAAGATTCAACGCCCATTTTCCTTCACCCACCCAGCGTTACAGAGCTTCAGTGTTTCCTGGGTATGACGACCTAAGAGGTCGAAACGCGTCGTGATTTTTTTTTTTTTAATTTGTTTGTCAATGCTGACCGGCGGAGTGACTTAAAACTCCTTTTACAATTTGTTTCCGGTTCCGCCTGCAGTCATCTCACTTTGAAAGTAACTCATGTCTTTTGAAACAACGTTAAGAAAGAGAGGGGGTTAGTTACCGCCAAGGTCATAGACAAACAAAGTACAGGACTAGACACAATGCATTTCGACCTTTTGGGTCTTCTTCAGGCAAAAACAAATAACATTTAGGACAGAGAAAACGAAGAACGAGGTCGAAATGCATTGTGTCTTGTCCGGTACTTTGTTTGCCTATGTCCTTGGTGGTAACTAACCCCCTCTCTTTTTAAATTTGGCTTCATTTTCCGCCCTCAGTCACTCCGTTTTGAAACTA
>CM065715.1:6554697-6559697 GCA_033310375.1 Conus canariensis
TCTATCAGGAGAAAGGTATTGAGATGACTAAATTTGATAATGTCAATACTGTCTTAATGGTTCATGTGTTCCTGAAATTGCCATGGTCATTTCGCAGTCACAAGTTGCAAAATTTTTGCAAAGATCACAACTTTGTGTACTACTAGGGTATTTCACTTATGTAAATATGCACATATCAGATGTGGCTTTGCAAGAACTAGATAAGTTGACTGTGAAGGTTTTTTTTTTTCTTTTGAACAAGTGTCTGGTATCATCTGTCGATGAAACGACATTAAATAAACCACTGAACTGAACTGAACTGATTGTAAGGATTGTCCCTCCGTTACCTCTCTCTCCGCCTGGACAAGGACAGTAAGGTCTTCCCCTTCACGCCCCTAACTGTCAACCAGCTGACTCGGATTAGGATTGTATGTCCCCGTCTTCTTGTCTCGTTATCTCGTCTATACTTTAAATCCAAACCGCCAGAACGACAACACGTTGAGACAGGGCGACAGCAATGGCCATTTTTCTGCTGCACTGTGGCGAGATTCAAACTCGTAACCCCTGCCTCCGAAACTGGTGCTCTGTGTCCACATGGACAGCTGCAGCGTCATTGATTGAAATGACCCTGACAAACGGTTG
Source organism: Conus canariensis (assembly GCA_033310375.1). NCBI lineage: Eukaryota > Metazoa > Mollusca > Gastropoda > Neogastropoda > Conidae > Conus > Conus canariensis. The sequence goes on from CM065715.1 coordinate 6,555,319, forward strand.
GCAGATGTAATGTCGTCTGCTTGCTGCTCACAACTTGTATACTGCGCATGCGCTGCCAGACTTGCGACTCGTTTCCTCTTCGGAGCAGCCATGTTTGGCAGTGGCCCTTACTCAGGTAAGACTTTAAAAATTGGCAGAAAAAGAAAAGGAAGAAGAAAGGAAAAAAAACGTTGGATAAAGAAGAGCTGGTTGCACATACCTCTTGTCTGCTTATCTCCCCCTTCCCCTCCGTCCGCCCCACGCCTAATACCATGCATTATTCATAGTGGTGGGAGGAACGAAGGTGGGTAGCTCATCCATAATGCAGCCCCTGGAGCCAGTCGTGCAAATGAGCCCGCTTGGCTGAGGGTTGGTACAACTCCACCCCACCACCACCACCACCCCCACCCCCACCACCCCCCCCACCACCATCACTGGGGATGGGATACCTTTCCATGCTGCAGGATCAGTACATCATCTTGCATCATTGGGGGGGGGGGGGGGAATGTTCCAAAACGCTTTAGGCTCTCTGTACGTCATGTTGCATCACTGGGGAGACTCCGACACCTTTTGGGTTGGTCCGTGGTCTTCGATCCCTGGGGGATTCCTTGAACATGCTTTCGGATTTCGTTCCAACTTGGTTCGTGGATAACGAAAGCAAGAGTTTTGATTTTTGTTGAAGACGTTGTCGTTCTGGTGGTGAAGATGTGGTGTTAGGTAGGATCTCTATCTTCATTCTCCTGGGACGGTACTTCCCATATGACATATCACCTTCGTGGTGCCTGGATGTAACACTAAATGTAGTCAACAACAAACAGAATGTAGTCGAGATTCAAGTGAGCGGAATGCAACCGCAGGACTTAAGACATAGATAAGGTGTCTTGTCATACTGTCCCGAATCCCTGAGCGTCGTTTTCAAACCACGCGACCAAAGAAACCAACAAACAAAAAACACTCCGTACAAGTTGAGGAATTGACAATGATGCGTCCTCCGGTTTACTGGTTGTGCTTCTTTTTCAGCTTGCAACACAATACGTGTGGATCAATACATTTTTTTTGTACTCCGTCCAGCTGTAACTAAGTAACTGTTGAACAACAGGATTTCAGTCCTCTACAACTCAAGGGGAAGGAATTGTAATACCTCAATACGCACACATAGACTCTCTCTCTCTCTCTCTCACACACACACACACACACACACACACACACACACACACACACACACACACACACACACACACACACACGTAAGCACAAGTACGCACACGCACACACCATTTTTTTTACATCGTAAATTACAATACCGTGTATATATTGATTGATTGAACAGTAAAAACAACCAATGCTGTAAATTGCAAATTTTCGGTTTATTCAAAACTTGTTTCAATCTAAAACGCAGAAGCATTATTGAATCATAAAAAAACATCGTTTTTCATGCGTCCGTACGTTCGTTCTTTCGTTAGAGAGAGAGACAGACATACAGACAGACAGACAGAGTGACAGAGAGACAGAGACAGAGAGACAGAGTCGGACAGACAGGCAGACAGACACAGACAGACAGAGAGACAGACAGACAGACAGACACAGAGAGAGATTGACAAACACAGACAGACAGACAGACACAGAGAGAGATTGACAAACACAGACAGACGGACAGACACAGAGAGAGATTGACAAACAGACAGACGATAAACAGACAGACAGACAGAGAGATAGAGAGACAGAGAGAGATTGACAGACAGACAGACAGACAGATAAACAGACAGACACAGAGATTGACAGACAGATAAACAGAGAGACAGAGATTGACAGACAGACAGATAAACAGACAGACAGACAGACGGAGGGAGGTGAGGAAAAGTGGAGTATCGGCTGAGGGGAAGGAGGAGGAGGAGGAGGAGGAGGAGGAGGCAGGAACGAATTGTTGAGACGGTTCCAGACGACAGATCATTGGCCACGTTTGACGCCTCAGGCCTCCTGGAACCACTGCCAGACACCACCGGCCTGACTTCTATGGATTTTCGGGGCGTGTTCTGGCTTCTATCTGTCTCCCCCCCCCCCCCCCCCCCACCACCACCACCACACCCCCCTCTACCCACAGTCCCCTTGTTGTTCTTCCTTTTTCCTCTTGATCTTCATTCCCCTAATCCTCCCCACCCTTCTCCTCGCCCTCTCACCGTCGTGGTCTTTGTCCTTTGAATTTGATTTCACGTTTGTTGGTGGTGTTGTTGTTGTGGTGGTGGTGGTGGTGGTGGTGTTGTCAAGTACTTCGGTTGTGTTATAAGAGAGAGAGAGAGAGAGAGGGAGAGAGAGAGAGGGAGAGAGAGAGGAGAGAGAGAGAGGGAGAGAGAGAGAGTCCCCAAGTCTGAGTCAATGTCTATGTCAGACAGTGTGTGTGTGTGTGTCTGTGTCTGTGTGATTGACTGTCTGTCTGTCTGTCGTCTGTCTGTCTGTCTGTCTGTCTGTCTGTCTCTTGTCTTCCTCCTCCTTTGCCTTCTCATTCTCCTCCTCCGCCTCCCCCTTACACACACACACACACACACACACACACACACACACACACACACACACACACACACACATGTATACATTTATATTTCCCCTCCCCCCCCCCCCCAAATTCTCTCTTTTTCTCGTTATTTTTCTTTCAGTCTTTCCTCTTTCATATTTCTTGTTCCTGTCTTTCCTTCGTTCTTGTCTTTCTTCCTGTCTTACCTGTCTGGTTCACTGGCTGTACTATTGTGGAGGTCATCGACTTAAATCACTCACTGACAGAAGTTCTCCCCACACCCAATCCATTACTTACAAAGCAACTACCACGGGCTATTCTCCAGATCTGGTCCCACTCGCAAACTCTGGCTCTCTCACGTTCTTATATCAATGGTGGAAACATCAGTTGCAATGGTGATAGAAGAAGCATGAGGAGGTTGTGCATTTTATCTCCACCACCCCCACCCCCCCCCCCCGCCCCCCCCTCCCCCCCCCCAAATTTCCCCGAAGTTGGAGTATGGCTGCCTTAATGGCGGGATAAAAAAAAAACGGTCATACACACAAAAATCCACTCCCTTTGTTGGGTAGATGGGGCTAATCCTTGCCTGTCTGTACAGGGAGTATCCGCAGGAGTATCAGCCTGCGTATGCAGAAACAAACGCACACACACACACACACACACACACACACACACACACACACACACACACACACACCACACACACCGAATGGAACACTACCACTAATAACATCACAACGATGATGATGATGACGACGACGACGACGACGACGACGACATCGACGATAAAGATGTCGACAACGACATCAATATAAAAGCAAATATCAAATTTGTCCTACAAAGAGAAGCTTCTTTTTGTCAATAGATTATCTCCTGTTCCGGGGACGACTGCGGAGAGAGAGAGAAGAGAGAGAGAGAGAGAGAGAGAGAGAGAGAGAGAGAGAGAGAAGAGAGAGAGAATGTTGCTAAATAGTCCGGCCGACCGCAAAGGGCCATATAAGGACTGTTGCTCGGATAAATGTACACAAAGCCATTATCATCATCATCGTCGTCATAATTATCATTATTTTCATTGATATCAAATCTGATGTCATGGCCACAATTTAAAAATGTACATATTTGCGCACACGCCTCTGTCTGTGTGTGTGTATAAGACAGACAGACAGACACACATAAAGAGAGAGAGAGAGAGAGACAGACAGACAGACACACATAAAGAGAGAGAGAGAGAGAGAGAGAGAGAGAGAGAAAACAGAGAGACACACACAGAGCGAGAGAGAGAGAGAGAGGGCGTAGGAGACAGCGTGTGAGAGAGACTGAGAGAGATTATATGAGAGAGAGAGACAGAAACAGACACAGAGAGGCAGAGAGAGAGATAATGAGTACAGAGAGAGAGAGAGAGAGAGAGAGAGAGAGAGAGAGAGAGAGAGAGGACGGACAGACAGAGAGACAGACAGAGAGCCGACAGGCCAGGCAGGAGAGTAACACCAAAGGGACACTACTCACTGGCCTTGCAGGGGTCCAAGTAGACGTCACCGGAGGTCCGGTAGGGCACCAGCTGACCCATGACCAGGGGGAGGAGTGAGGGGACAACAGCAGGCCCCCCAGCCCACCACCACCCCCCAGACCCACAATCACCACCAGCCCGAGCAATCCACGGTACCACGCGGCCGCCATCCTCCGCCTGAAAGGCTGGTTCCTGGAAGCGCTGGAGTCCACAGCGGTATGAGCTGGAAGCCTTCACAACAGCTGTTTTGAAGAAGACTGCAGTCTGCAGAGAAGCCAGCAAGTCAGCAGCAGTTCAGCACAGTGACTGAGTCGTTGGTCAAACTCAAAGGATCCCCACTAAATTCGGAAGATCAGTCCGGCAAACTGACTGAAAAAACTAATG
>CM065715.1:6569697-6577197 GCA_033310375.1 Conus canariensis
AACAGTACAGCACAGCACAACACAACACAACACAGCACAACACAGTACAACACAATACAACACAACACAGTACAGCACAACACAGCACAGTACAGCGCAATACAACACAGCACATCACAATACAACACAGCACAGCACAATACAACACAGCACAACACAATACAACACAGCTCAGCACAGCACAATACGACACAACACAACACAGCACAACACAATACGACACAACACAACACAGCACAGCATAACACAACACATCACGGTACAATACAACACGGTGCACTACAACACGATACGACACAACATTACACAATACCAGGCACACAGACACAACACGATGTCACGAACCAAACATCAACACACAAACAAACACACAAACAAACAAAAAACAAACCAACAAACACCCCGCCTGGCCCCCAGTCACTTGAAGCACACACCTGGCTAATGGTCAAGGTCACGACAACGCGTTCAACGGGTGAGCTGCTCGGCTGCGGATCCATTCACATAAGGACCCCCCCCCCCCCCCCCCCCAAGTCTGAAAACACCCCGGGACCTCTTGTCAAGGCCAGCCAGGAGTTAAACGGGTGGACGCACCCGAAAGGAACAAACAAGGGAGGCGAGGAGAGAGAAGGGATGGGTTGGATGGGGAAGGAGAAGGGGGAGGAGGAGGGGGGGGTGGAAGTAGAAACATCACGGTCGCTCAGAGGGGGGGGGGGGGGGGGGAGGGAGACACTTGTTTGGGAAGTGTTTGTTGTTCTCTTGTTGCCAGGTGTTTGTTGGTGGGAGTGTTGTGGTCAGTGCTCTGTTTATTTGGTCTGCCGCCCCCACCCCCTCTCACCTCTCTCTCTCCCTCTGTCTCTCTCTCCGAATGCGCGCGGGCGCACGCGCGCGCGCCTATGTGTGTGTGTGTGTGTGTGTGTGTGTGTGTGTGTGTGTGTGTGTGTGTGTGTGTGTGTGTGTGTGTGAGACAGACAGACAGACAGACAGACAGAAAGAAAAAAGAGACAGAAAGGCTGACAGATAGACAGACAAAGAGGGAGACAGAGAGAGAATGGGGGGGGGGGGGGGGGAGGCGGGTATACAGAGACTGGGAGAGACAGGCATAGACAGACAGAGAGGCGACAGACAAATAAAGGACTGACACACTGAGAGAACAGAGAGAGAGAGAGAGAGAGAGAGAGAGAGAGAGAGAGAGAGAGAGAGAGAGAGAGAGAGAGAATGCATTCTAATGCATGTAACTTCAATCCTCATCGCCAATCACGGTAGAACACCTCCTCCAACACTGTGCCATTCACCAGATTCGGTGAGCAGAACCGGCAGTGTGCCAACACACCGCTGAATTGTTTCAAGTCTTCGGACCTATGGATGAGCTTCTGCACGTGACAGCAGTCATCAGGGCCGCTGGTGTTCGATTTAGAGCACGTGAAAAGTGAATGATGAAGAAACCAGTTGTTTGATGTGATTACTGAGAGCGACGGGAGTTACGAAGTTAAAGTGGGCATGTACTCACTTTCACATTTGTTAATGTTGTTTCTAATTGTTTCCATTCATTACACTTGTAATTTGTTTTGTCGCTGGAGAAGTTGATCGATCTTGTTTTATATATATTTTTTTTTTTTGGCCTCAGCCTTTTTGGTCACCTGTGAGAGGCATTTCCTACTGGTTGCTCATACCGGCTTCTAAATACACAACCACACCCACGCCCGTCCACACCCACCCCGTCCCACACACGGTCTTGTAACTGGAAGCAGTCAGTATCAGGTCCTAACGGGGCAACTCACTGGAGAAGACACTGCACTATTGTTATTGTTGTACCTGTTCTGATGCGCAAGACACCACCTTTCTTGCTCTCCCATTGGCCGCAACGATTACTTAGTTGGGGAGCCGGTGTACAACGCTATAGAAAGTGTCGTGCCCAAAACACTATCGTAGTGCTTACAATGTATGCTCGGAACTTTCAGGTGGTGTTTTCTCACGTGCGCACTCATCATCTTTAGGCGGTAAGAACTCTCGTCAACACGTTCAATCAGCAGTCTATGCAAAAATACACTGCCATTCACTTTTTCCAAATCAACAGTTCCACAAACTGTGTTTTTACCTCCCCCACTAATCTGGATAAAATAATTCTAGCTTCAGACATCACGTCTGTACATGTTCAAAATGAATTCCCTAACTTGCAGAGTTTGGTTCAAATCACCCCTTTCCGTGCCATCATAGTTTCCTGATACAATGCATTCAGCGTGGTAGTGCTTGCAGCTCAAAATGACTGTCATCCGCGTGGGCAAGTGTCGTGGTGTTTGCGTAGGCTGGAATGACAATGATGTTTACAGTGTACGCCACAGGGTGTCGTGGTGTTTGCGTATGCCGGATGACAATGGTGTTTACAGTGTACGCCACAGGGTGTCGTGGTGTTTGCGTATGCTGGAATGACAATGGTGTTTACAGTGTACGCCACAGGGTGTGGTGGTGTTTGCGTAGCCGGGATGACAATGGTGTTTACAGTGTATGCCACATAGTGTCGTGGTGTTTGCGTATGCTGGAATGACAATGGTGTTTACAGTGTACGCCACAGGGTGTGGTGTGTTTGCGTACGCTGGAATGACAATGGTGTTTACAGTGTACGCCACAGGGTGTCGTGGTGTTTGTGTACTCTGGAATGTCAATGGTGTTTACAGTGTACGCCACAGGGTATCGTGGTGTTTGTGTACTCTGGAATGTCAATGGTGTTTACAGTGTACGCCACAGGGTATCGTGGTGTTTGTGTACTCTGGAATGTCAATGGTGTTTACAGTGTACGCCACAGGGTATCGTGGTGTTTGTGTACTCTGGAATGTCAATGGTGTTTACAGTGTACGCCACAGGGTGTGGTGGTGTTTGCGTATGCTGGAATTACAATAGTGTTTACAGCGTCTGCCACAAGGTGTGGTGGTGTTTGCGTACGCTGAAATGACAATGGTGTTTACAGCGTACGCCACAGGGTGTCGTGGTGTTTGCGTATGCTGGAATTACAATGGTGTTTACAGTGTACACCACAGGGTGCCGCGGTGTTTTCGTACACTGAAATGACAATGGTGTTTGCAGTGTATGCCACAGGGTGTCGTGGTGTTTTCGGACACTGAAATGACAATGGTGTTTACAGTGTACGCCACAGGGTGCCGCGGTGTTTTCGTACACTGAAATGACAATGGTGTTTACAGTGTACGCCACAGGGTGTCGTGGTGTTTTCGGACACTAAAATGACCATGGTGTTTACAGCATACGCCACAGGATGTCGTGGTGTTTGCGTATGCTGGAATGACAATGATGTTTACAGTGTACGCCACAGGGTGTCGTGGTGTTTGCGTATGCTGGAATGACAATGATGTTTACAGCATACGCCACAGGGTGTCGTGGTGTTTGCGTATGCTGGAATGACAATGATGTTTACAGTGTACGCCACAGGGTGTCGTGGTGTTTGCGTATGCTGGAATGACAATGATGTTTACAGTGCACGCCACAGGGTGTCGTGGTGTTTGCGTAGCCGGGATGACAATGGTGTTTACAGTGTACGCCACAGGGTGTCGTGGTGTTTGCGTATGCCGGAATGACAATGGTGTTTGCAGTGTACGCCACAGGGTGTCGTGGTGTTTTCGGACGCTGAAATGACCACGGTGTTCACAGCGTACGCCACAGGCCCCACAGCAGTTCTCAAAGGGGTGAGCTGCTGAACGCCACGTGGACTGGTCCTCCTAGGCAAAGTGATACCGGCCTGTCACATCGGCGTGAGGGAGCGCGCCATCTGCCGGACGCGCCTTCTCGTCCAATCACCAGCCCTAGTCTCCATGACCTTGCCACCATGACCTCACTATGGGGCAAGGACGTTGAGAAGAAATCGAAACTGAGGTCACCACGAGACCAGTGCGTGAAATGCCCTGTAATGTCACTCTTTGTGTCTGTGTGTCTGTGTGTGTGTGTGCGCGTGCGTGCGTGCGTGCGTGCGTGCGTGCGTGCTGTGTGTGTGTGTGTGTGTGTGTGTGTGTGTGTGTGTGTGTGTGTGTGTGTGTGTGTGTGTGTGATGATCAGTGAGCAGAATGTAGGTGATGCTCTGAAAGATTTATTTTTTCTTTCCTTTTCTTTTTTCTTCTTTTCTTTTTTGAAGACTTTGTTACTTGTTTATTTTCAAAGTCTTTGCTGGTTTTTAAAAAAAGACTTTGCTGGTTTAAAAAAAAAATTTGCTGGTTTTAGAAAAGACTGCTGGTTTTTAAAAACGACTTTGCTGGTTTAAAAAAAAAAAAAAAAGACTTTGCTACTTTTAAAAAAGACTTTGCTGCTTTTTGAAAAAGACTTTGCTGCTTTTTGTACTCCCAGTTCTTATACAACAGGGAGTACTTTACAATGGGAACGAAGAAATGCTGTCTGTCTGTTTGCTGCTTTTTGAAAAAGACTTTGCTGCTTTTTGTACTCCCAGTTCTTATAGAACAGGGAGTACTTTACAATGGGAACGAAGAAATGCTGTCTGTCTGTCTGTCTGTGTGTCTGCCCGTGGTCAAAATGTGTTCCACTCGCTCCAGACAAAACTTCTGGGCCGAACTATCTGAAAATTTGTACGTATGTTCATTATGGGTCACGGATGATGCCTGATGTTTTACTTTACCAGAATAGCCGTTACTAACGGCTATAACGGCCCCAGACGGTTTTTCTTATTTATGGAATATCTCTTTATGACGCATGTTTGATTGTGACGTCAAATACATTATGACGCATGTTTGATTGTGAGGTTTATAAGGAAGATAAACTGGGAGTACGTTTATATGCTTTGCATCTTGTTTTTTTTTTGTTTTTTTTTTTTTTTTTTTTTTGTAAGAGATTTAACTGACCCTCTTACTATCTTCTTTCTGTCGGAGGGAATGGTGTATGTTATTTGCTCTTACCGTCTCCATCAGTCTTTCTTCTTTTTCTTTGCCATCTGTCAATCCCTTCTTCACCTTCACCTAGCTCTCATGTTGCCACCCATTTCCCCTTTCTCGTTTTGTCCGACTGTCCTCTTTCTCTCATTTTGCCAACCTCCCCCCTTTCTTCCCTCATTTGTCTCTCTTCCCCTCCTTCCTCATTTTGTTAGCCTCTTCTCCCTCGTTGTCTTGTCTCTCGTCCTCCTCTCTCATTTTGTTGACATCCCCCCCCCCCCCCCTTCATTCATTTTATCACCCTTCTCCTCTCTCTCTCATCACCCTTCTCCTCTCCCTCTCTCCTCTCTCTCTCACTCTCTCTCTCTCTCATCCCTTCTCCTCTCTCTCTCTCATCACCCTTCTCCTCTCTCTCCTCTCATCACCCTTCTCTCTCTCTCCTCTCCTCTCTCTCATCACCCTTCTCTCTCTCATCTCTCTCTCTCTCATCACCTTCTCCTCTCTCTCTCTCTCATCACCCTCCTCCTCTCTCATCACCCTCTCCTCTCTCTCTCATCACCCTTCTCCTCTCTCTCATCACCCTCTCCTCCTCTCTCTTTCTCATCACCCTTCTCTCTCTCTCTCTCTCTCTCTCATCACCCTTCTCCCTCTTCTCTCTCTCATCACCTTCTCCTCTCTCTCATCACCCTTCTCCTCTCTCTCACCTTCTCCTCTCTCTTATCACCCTTCTCCTCTCTCTCTCATCACCTTCTCCTCTCTCTCATCACCTCTCTACCCTTCTCCCTCTCTCTCTCTTCATCACCCTTCTCTCCTCTCTCACCTTCTCCTCTCTCTCATCACCCTTCTCCTCTCTCTCTCTTCACCCTTCTCCTCTCTCTCATCACCCTTCTCCTCTCTCTCTCATCACCTTCTCCTCTCTCTCATCACCCTTCTCCTCTCTCCTCTCTCATCACCCTTCTCCTCTCTCTCTCCTCTCATCACCCTTCTCCTCTCTCTCATCACCCTTTCCTCTCTCTCTCTCTCATCACCCTTCTCCCTCTCTCTCATCTCTCATCACCCTTCTCCTCTCCTCTCTCTCTCATCACCCTTCTCCTCTCTCTCTCATTCCCTTTCTCCTCTCTCTCTCATCACCCTTCTCCTCTCTCTCTCTCTCTCATCACCCTTCTCCTCTCTCTCATCACCCTTCTCCTCTCTCTCATCACCCTTCTCCTCTCTCTCTCTCTCATCACCCTTCTCCTCTCTCTCTCATCACCCTTCTCCTCTCTCTCATCACCCTTCTCTCCTCTCTCTCTCTCTCTCATCACCCTTCTCCTCTCTCTCCATCACCCTTCTCCTCTCTCTCATCACCCTTCTCCTCTCTCTCTCTCTCTCATCACCCTTCTCCTCTCTCTCATCACCCTTCTCCTCTCTCTCTCTCCCTCTCTCTCATCACCCTTCTCCTCACTCTCTCTCTCTCTCATCACCCTTCTCCTCTCTCTCTCTCTCTCTCATCACCCTTCTCCTCTCCTCTCCTCTCACCCTTCTCCTCTCTCTCTCACACCCTTCCCTCTTCATCACCCCTTCTCCTCTCTCTCTCTCTCATCACCTTCTCCTCTCTCTCTCTCTCCTTCTCTCTCTCTCTCATCTTCTCCTCTTCACACCCTTCTCCTCTCTCTCTCTCTCATCACCGTTCTCCTCTCTCTCATCACCCTTCTCCTCTCTCTCATCACCCTTCTCCTCTCTCTCATCACCCTTCCCTCTCTCTCTTATCACCCTTCTCCTCTCTCTCCTTCTCCTCTCTCTCTATCACCCTTCTCCTCTCTCTCTCATCACCCTTCTCCTCTCTCTCATCACCCTTCTCCTCTCTCTCTCATCACCCTTCTCCTCTCTCTCCTTCTCCTCTCTCTCTTATCACCCTTCTCCTCTCTCTCATCACCCTTCTCCTCTCTCTCTCTCATCACCCTTCTCCTCTCTCTCTCTTCACCCTTCTCCTCTCTCTCTCATCACCCTTCTCCTCTCTCTCATCACCCTTCTCCTCTCTCTCTTCACCCTTCCCTCTCTCTCTCTCATCACCCTTCTCCTCTCTCTCATCACCCTTCTCCTCTCTCTCTTCACCCTTCTCCTCTCTCTCTTCACCCTTCCCCTCTCTCTCTCATCACCCTTCTCCTCTCTCTCATCACCCTTCTCCTCTCTCTCTCATCACCCTTCTCCTCTCTCTCATCACCCTTCTCCTCTCTCTCTTCACCCTTCTCCCCTCACTTTTATCATCCGTCCCACCTTCCACGTGTTATCACCCTCCTCCCCTCCTTCATTTCCTCACCGTTCTTTCCTCCTTGATATCGTCATCCTTCTCTCTTCCCTCCTGTCGTCACGCTTCCCTCCCCTTCCCCACTGTGTTACCGTTGTGTCCAAAGTCTTCGCCATGTAGAACCAGAGCTCTCAAGACAAAGGCAGAGGCAGCTGAGAAGAGTTCCAGCTGATTCTGGGCGATGACGAACAACAGTAAACTTCAAAGGGTTTCAATTTCCAGTTTACAACAGGTGTCTAACAGCTAGAGATGAAGACTTCTTGCACAAGGTGACTTGACCTTGAAGCGTCCGACCATCCACCATCTCTGAGGTGTAGGATCCACAGATGAAAG
>CM065715.1:6584697-6594697 GCA_033310375.1 Conus canariensis
TTATAAACGCTATATTGTTATCATTATCATTATTATTATTACTATGATTATTATTATTATCATCATCATTATCATTGTTATTATTATTGTCATTTTTTGTTATTATTACAATTATCATTATTGTTATCATCATCATTATTACTATCATTATTATCATCAGCATCATTATCATTATCATCAGCAGCAGCAGCAGCATCATTATTATTAGTATTATTATCATCATCGTTTTTGTTATTATTATTATCATTCTTATCATCATACTTATCATCGTCATCATCATTGTTATTATCATTATCATCATTATTATTATTATATCATCATTACAATCACTATTATTAACATCATCATTATTACTATCATTATAATTATCATGTTCTGCTGACCGTGACTATTGTCGTTATTGTCGTGTGTAGTTGAAGGGTTGACGCTGTTTTCTCCCCTGGTGACCCCGTTCAGTTTTGTAGTCGAAAGACTTCACACATGTTTATTATCTTCTTTCCAATGAACGCTTGCAGTCCAATCAGCGGTCATCACTTTCCATATTATGGTGCATGCAGTATGTATTCTTTGTAGAATTGCTAAGTCTTTCAAGCATTCCTTTTATCACTTTTTCACTTTTTTTTTGTATACTGAAAGTGGATCATGAATAGAATGCTTACTGTCCTCAGCACCACCTCTTTCAATCTGCCCTAAAGATGCCAATAATTTCACTAGTTTGTTATGTCCATGCTTAGATTCGTTTTTTCCCCTTAACCGACTGGAACATTTTTAACAGTGACTGTCACTTTAACTAAATACATTCCGACAGACTGAAAAAAAAAATGGTGATACCCAGATTAATTAACTCGGAAACGTTCCGCTTAACAAAGATCCTACGTGTGCCGGCAACAAATTTGGCAGTAATTTGCACGGCCATTCTAAATGGATTGAGTGGTTTCTGGGCGAAACAATAGAGTCACATTTCAGAAGTGAGAACGTTCGGAGAGAGAGAGAGAAACAGAATACGATTAGGATGAAAAGAGTACAATACTTCGTGACTGAATTTTCTTCCCTTTCTTCCCATCTCTCTATCCCTACACACACACACACACACACACACACACACACACACACACACACACACACACACACGTACGCACTCATGCGCGCGCATGCACACACACACACACACACACACACACACACACACACACACACACACACACACACACGAACGCGCGTGCCTACGCATTTTCAAGAAGTTCTTCCTAAATGTGATGCATTTGAGATGAACCGTTTTTCCATGCATGGACAACACATCCTGAAATGTATGCCTTTACAACGACTTTGAACAGAGTCTGAAACAAACGACACCTCTGTTTCCAAACCATGCGGCACAATCTTAACGGGAGTTACGTCCAGACGGTTGGACTCCAACAAGTGCCTACACAGACTGACTGAGCATGGTAAGATAAGAACTGAAAGGCCTCTTGTGTTTCAAAACGGATATAATAAAGACAAAATCAAAATGTCAAACACATTGACGTCGAGACTGAAAAACAGAATTCTAACTGGAACTGGAAACACCCTTAGTACGGTCAGATAAGAAATAAGTGACTCATTGTGTTTGGAGATTGACCCAGAGCAAAACTGCGAGTGCTGTAGAGTGGAAGGAAGACAATCTAACAACGGTACTGCTGCTGCTGCTGCTGCTGTCTCACTACCGATGCTCTGTGCGCGGGTCGAGGAGCTGCTCCTTGGGGGATAACAGAGTGTAACGATGTCTGTGGGTACAGAACAACGGCACTGCTGGAACGAGTGAAAACCATCAGCCTGTCGTGCTGGTAGAGAGTATGTACCGCGCATCCCCAATGTCTTTATGTTCTACAGAGAGAGAGAGAGAGAGAGAGAGAGAGAGAGAGAGAGAGAGAGAGAGAGAGAGAGAAACCATCTGTCTGTGTGTGTGTGTGTGTGTGTGTGTGTGTGTGTGTGTGTGTGTGTGTGTGTGTGTGAGTTGTGTGTGGTGTTGTCCGTTTGCCTTTCCATCTTTCTCTTTATTCTCTCCTCCCCCCCCCCTAGAATGCATGGTTGTCTCCCCCATCTCTCCCTCCCCGCTCCCGTGCACACTTATCTAATGCCAGTTATGAAACCGAGTTTGTTTACCTGAGACAGACAGACAGACAGAGTGACGCTGACACAAAATTTATTTGTTAAATTAGAAGGAGGGCATGCACTGGCAGAGGAGAGAGAGAGAGAGGGGGGGGGGGAGGGAGGGATGGAGACAGACAGACAGAGATGAATGTTATGGTGGTAGAAGAGAGAGAGAGAGAGAGAGAGAGAGAGAGAGAGAGAGAGAGAGAGAGAGAGAGAGAGAGAGAGAGAGGAGGAGGGAGACAGGGGGAGAGCGTTTGTGTGTGATTATGCAGAATGTGCGCATTTTCTATGATGGTGACATGATTCTGAACGCACGGATGTTTGGAGTCACACTCAACGACACTCGCGTCTCCGCCTTGCCTCCCTTTCCCCCCTTTACTTGGCACTCCCTCCTCTTGCTTTCCCTTTCTCCTCACCCCTTCCCTCCCAGAAAAAACCCAAGCCGATAACGATCCAACCGTATCCATCCCCTGACGTGAGTAAATAGCCTGGTGTGCATTACGCAGTTGAGGGGCAACACAACACACCTTGGCGGCTGCCGTTACGTTGCAGACAGTGCGTCTCCACGCGGTAGCTTATGACGTCAGACACGGATGTGGCCACTCAACGGTGACTGACCGAAATCTTGACAAGAACTGCCGTCATCAGTGGAAGACTAAGAGCAGCTTCGTAAATACAGGTCAAGGTTCATGGTCACCGTCCGCGGGGTCATGTAGTAACTGAACCGTTGGGGACAGAGCGACAGTCGTGTTTACTCGCTTCTCACAAAACACAGACAACCACCACCAATAAGAAAAACGGTTTTATTTCCTTGGGATTTGGAGTTCATAATCTGGTTCAGTCTCGTATGTCAGCGGTACGACGAAAATAGGTGACCTCTTTGTGTTCCTCCATCATTGGAGAGGCACAGGGATTTTGGGAGTGAAGAGTCTTGCAGACGACAAGAGGAGGAAGGGAGAGCGGAGGAGAGCAGGGTTGTGGGTAGGTTGAATATGTTTAGAAAAAAAAATTGAAACATAAGGTTGAAGTTAAGTGTTTCACTGATATTACTGTTCAGCATAGCATTGTGGACAGTGACTTCATGAAGCTTTTATTGCATTTTATTTTCATACCCGAGGTATGTTATTGGTTTATGACTTTCTAGATTCGCTCTCAGTTGTTCCCCCTTACAAAGTAACTACTTGTCTTTCACACAAAGTCCATAGGATAACATTCTTCAATTGTACTTCAGATCACTTCAAGTTATTAGGTTTGATCCCTCCCTCCATGTATCATTTTTCTTCCCACGCACTATCTAACCTTTCCCCTCATCTCCAACACCCTCTACCCCCCCCCCCCCCCTTTTTTTTTTTTTTAAATCAAAACATTCTTATGTGAAAACGATTCTATCAATCGGATGTTTACAGCCGCCTATGTTGTCGACAAGCCTTTAAACAAATTTTCCTCCTCAAAAACAAAAAAAAAGTCAGTCTGTTTCAGATTCAGTAACAATGTGCTTTAAAAATTCAACTGTGACGGGAGTTCTTTTCGATCTTAATTTGTATTTTATGTATTCATGTTAGCTTATTCTATGGGGGGATAGGTTTCAGGGTCACAGACACTACACCGTGATTTTGGCTTAATCTGTATCGGTGGACTTGAACCTGTATGGGCTATCTGGCCGATGATATTGCGTTGTTTGGTGGATTGTTGCGTGTCATGTCAGCCTTGTAGTGGTTGAGTCACTCAGAGTGGATCATCGCCTTGGGCGGAGAAAGTGTGCCGTGTGACAAATCGTGTTATTTATCATCATTAAGGATAAGATGATTGGCTCTGAGTGTGGTCCACGTAGGCTACGTCCGTTACCACTGTGTGTGTGTGTGTATGTGTGTGTGTGTGTGGTGTGTGTGTGTGTGTGTGTGTGTGTGTGTGTGTGGCGTGCGTTGTGCTGTGTTCTGTGTGTGAGTTTCTGTGGGGTGTGTGTGTGTGTTGTGTGTGTGTGTGTGTGTGTGTGTGTGTGTGTGTTGTTTCTGTGTGTGTGTTTCTGTGTGTGTGTGTGTGTGTGTGTGAGAGAGAGAGAGAGAGAGAGAGAGAGAGAGACACACACACACACACACACACCACACACACACAACACAAGAGAAAGGACATACTACGTTTTTGTCACAGCCATACGTACACAGTGGGAATGGTGGGGGGGAAAGGTCATCCAGTTCCGTATATCCGCGCCATTTGATAATAATTCTAATTGAAGGATAAATGCTAAATAGTCATCATAAGTCAAATCCGTGCAGAAAAGGTCAAACACAATGTCATTCTGTTCATATGTTGACAGCGGTAATATGCCTATTGCAATGTGTCTTAGATACATATATAAGTAATCAGCATGTAGGGAAGGAATGTGAGAAAAGTGGATGTCGGGGAAGAGGCGAGGAGAGGGAAGAGAAACAGGGAATGGAAATGGGCGAGGAGCACACACACACACACACACTGAGAGAGAGAGAGAGAGAGAGAGAGAGAGAGAGAGAGAGAGAGAGAGACAGACAGACAGACAGACAGACAGACAGACACAGAGAGACTGGGGAAGACCCAAGGAAAGGCGTGAGGGGCGGGGAAAAAAAAAAGAGAAAGTAAAAAAAAAAAAAAAGAGAAAGAGATGGGAGGGGTGTGTGTGACACATCCTTACACAAGAGATGGATGATTACACGTGCTGGTATTGGAGCTCTCCACCCACCGCCTCCATTCCTGCTCTCCCTTCCCCACCCCCTCCCTTTGTTTCCCGCCACGCCCTAGTGCCACTGTCCTCCACTCCCTTTCGTAACCCCCCCCCCCCCCCCATTTTTTCTTTCTTTCTCTCAGTCGTAAATGTGAGAGTGTAGGCGTGCGTGCGTGCGTCTGTGTGTGTGTGTGTGTGTTGTGTGTGTGTGTGTGTGTGTGTGTGCGCGTGTGTGTCTGTGTGAGCGCGCGCATGGTGAGATGTGGTGTGCGTATGTGTGTGTGTGCGTGTGTAAGCTTATGAGTATGTAAGTACATGTTTGTTGTCAGATCTGTTCATGTGGACCTACAAATCATGCGTTCGTGCTTTCAGCGGTCTCTTACTTCTTTTCTTCTCTTTTCTTTTTTTCCCCCGTCCCCTCCCTGCTTAGAGATAATGCGCTTGTTTTTTGTCGTTTGGCCAGGACAGATTGAAAGAATTCTGTCTTTGACCGAGTACAGATTTTTTTTTTCAGAATTCTGAGCTCTCTCTCTTCGATATCGAGTCGTTCTCTTTCATGCACAATGAATTGGAAAAATAATTAGCAGGCCTCGTTATTTCATGCTTATACTATTAAGTTTTTTGAATGAACATCTCCACCCCCGACCCAATGCGTCTATGCTGTGTGTGTGTGTGTGTGTGTGTGTGTGTGTGTGTGTGTGTGTGTGTGTGTGTGTGCGTGTGTGTGTGTCTTTACTCTCTGTAAGCGTGTATTTGTTTGCGCCCGTGCGCGCGCCCGCGCGCGCGTGTGTGTGTGTGTGTAGGATAGTAGTGTCGGTGGAGGCGCAATATGTGTTCGTGCGCGCTAGCGTTTGTTGTGCATGTAAGTATGCTGGTGTGTGCGCGCGTGCATGTGTATATTGTATGTGTATTTGTTCGGGCGCGCAGTTAAGTGCACACGTTTGGCATGCATACTGTTTGCCTTGGTAGTATGTTTGTTCCTTTTAGTTTTGCGTATTACCTAGCTATTAGCTTGCTGTCGCTGTCCATACTATAGCTGTTCGTATGCTTTTCTTACACTTTCTTTTCTTTCGTCCTCCAGAGCACGCGATAAGTTATTTATCTCGTTACTCTTGTAAAATCACATTTCGCTCGTTCCCTCTCTCCCGCCTTCCCTCTTTCTCTCTCTCTCTCTCTCTCACACACACACACACACACACACACACACAAACTAAGCAATGTTCTGACTCGCGGAAGAATGAGCCGTACGCCTTTAGTCTTAATGCAGGAATGCTTACTCTGAGGGATTCCGGCGTGGTGAACTGAGGCGGGCCGATCTCACAGCTGACGTAGCACATGGACGTAATGAGGTGCACGGCGTAATTCGTGACTCACTCTCTTTGGGCGCCCGACCACCGCTATCATCAGCTGGGTCAACCCAGGGAACACCGACCTGTGGGAGTTCATGAGCAGAGGGGATCTCGCTCTGCCTTAAATTTCATCGTTTTGAATGCGAGGATGGAACATGCATGGAGTGAGTGAGCATGTGAGCGAATGTGTATATGCGCGAGCGCGCGCGCGCGCGTGTGTGTGTAGGCGTGCATGTGTGTGCGTGCGTCTGTGCGTGTAACTGCGCGCACACGCGTGTATTTTGTGCGCGACTGACAATGCATATAAGACAGCGGAGAGAGAGAGAGAGAGAGAGAGAGAGAGAGAGAGAGAGACGGAGGGGGGAGACTGTGTGTGTATATACCTATTCGACAATGCATGTATGCGTGTGTGTGTGTGTGTGTGTGTGTGTGTGTGTGTGTGTGTGTGTGTGTGTGGTGTGTGTGTAGAGAGAGAGAGAGAGAGAGACAGAGAGAGAGAGAGAGAGAGAGGGGGGAGAAATACATCACCTTTCTTTTGGCACATGCATGGCCAACGCTTTGAGTTCATGCGTTACACAGACCTCTGCCAACTGTTGTCCAGGAGCCGCTCTTCTGTACTCTTTCCTCATCGATACATTCACCCAGTTATCTCTTTAGCTGTCACCCATCTCACCCCACCCCCACCCCCCGCGTGCACTACGGCCTCTCAGAGCTTAACAGATGGGCAGTGGCGTCGGCCTACATGATCAAGAGTGCACGCAATATCTGAAACTGGTACTCTGGATTCCTGTGCAAAATTGCAGTATTTGAATTGGATATCACAGTAGTGGCTAGGAATACGAGAGGTTGAATTGAAACGTTTAGAACCATTACTTCGAACGAGTTTCCCTATCTGGATTCACACAATTGTGTGATGTGATCACTGGGGAAGGACATGTAGCCATTCCATGACGACATGCCCATCAGACGGTGCACCAGGGTGTCCGTCTCTCATGAAGATACCCAGGCCTCTTCTTGTAGGGCCATATTTTTGGAGCACGTACAACCGGATTTTTCCCTTGAACTGCTCTGTTATTGCTTCTTGTAGGGCCACATTGTTGCAGCACGTACCACCGTATTTTTCCCTTGAATTGCTCTGTTGTTGCTTATTGTAGGGCCACATTGTTGGAGCTCGTACCACCGTATTTTTCCCTTGAACTGCTCTGTTGTTGCTTATTGTAGGGCCACATTGTTGCAGCTCGTACCACCGTAGTTTTCCCTTGAATTGCTCTGTTGTTGCTTATTGTAGGGCCACATTGTTGCAGCACGTACCACCGTATTTTTCCCTTGAATTGCTCTGTTGTTGCTTATTGTAGGGCCACATTGTTGCAGCTCGTACCACCGTATTTTTCCCTTGAACTGCTCTGTTGTTGCTTATTGTAGGGCCACGTTGTTGCAGCACGTACCACCGTATTTTTCCCTTGAATTGCTCTGTTGTTGCTTATTGTAGGGCCACATTGTTGCAGCTCGTACCACCGTAGTTTTCCCTTGAACTGCTCTGTTGTTGCTTATTGTAGGGCCATATTGTTGCAGCTCGTACCACCGTAGTTTTCCCTTGAATTGCTCTGTTGTTGCTTATTGTAGGGCCACGTTGTTGCAGCTCGTACCACCGTAGTTTTCCCTTGAATTGCTCCGTTATTGCTTCTTGTAGGGCCACGTTGTTGGAGCACGTACCACCGTAGTTTTCCCTTGAATTGCTCTGTTGTTGCCGACATTATGTTTCCCACATCTCGGCACCACCACCTCCCTCTACCCCAAGCCCCACTCCACCAAAATCATCACGTACTGTAGATGTTACGTGGCCAACCTGCAAACAGTGTTCATCGAAGTGGACCAGTTCTTCTGTGAGGCACGTCCAGCTGTTGGTCTTTGTGGAACCCTTCTTCAGAGTTCTTCTTTGTGGTCACGTGATGCCAGGTCATGGTGACCTTCCTGGAGGAGCAGAAGACCACCCCACCCCCCACCCTAACTATCCATCCCCAACCTCCTCCTGCTCCATATGCTATCCTGGCCTAGCTCCTTGTGATGTTTAAAAATGGCGACAGGTTACAGGTTTTCATCGAAGAAAGACTTCCAAATGGGATATTTTCAATAACCATCAACCTTGTTCCTGTCAAATTTGCTAAAAGGTATTTTGATTTGGATGGGGTAATCCGCGTGGATGGGAAAGTTTGGGATAAATCCGGTCGTTGGTTTCCGTTCGACGGTTGGTGCCCTGGCTTTTGGTTGCCAGTCATGTGCGCATAATTCTCTTCGAATGTGCATACATCACACGTAAACATTTGCACGTACACACTTTACAGTCAGAGCCATGCTGTTGATACACTTTAATACTGCTCGTCAGAAAAAAATGCAAAACAGCCCAGTAAAAGAGCTCTCATTATTCATAAAGCCACCAACCTCGCAAAATTTTAAAGGTTAAGAAGATGGAAACAAGCAGCCAAACAAAAACTTATTCTAATAACCGATGGAAATGTTCGTTAACAGAGTTTTGGCAGTTTCCTGGTTTATGTCCTAATGTATCTAGTTTTTGTTCCGATTCACTGATATGGACACGCTTCAGAAGAAAAAAATATTGATGATTGATGTTATAGTGCGTTGCACATGAAATTAACGTTTTACGCCCTCCACCCCCCAAAGTTCCAAAGTATATCAATGCAACTTTAAAGTGAGATAAACACTGAAATCAAGATTTCTATAATGATAATATAAAGCACCCAAAACACATCCCTGTGATGACTTGTCTGCTATTACGTTGAACAGAAAAAATACTTTTTTTTTTTACTGCAAAGGTTGCTGACGACCAAACGTAGAGTGCAATGTATGTCGTACATTCCATTTTGTTCTGCAAAACTTCTTGACATATTAAACACCCAGCTTTCTCGGAAGAATCACAATTTTTCCATGAATTTTCGTCCCCTCAGTTTTTCTCTACAGACACCGACGATAATCATTCACCCTTCGATGCCAATTAAACATACACATAAACAAAATGTGATGTTGATCGTATTGTTCACGACTGCTCAAAGTTTAAAATAATTTTAAGGAAAACGGCAAAGAAATAAAACCTTGGCCATTCATTAATTATCATGAATTTAGAAACAGTAAATATGTAAATGCTTGATTATTCTTGACAATAATATATGGAATGCGTATTGAATGAAGACAACATGGGCCGATATGCTCCATCAATCTGCGAAGGCATCTCTCATAGTTGTTTCATTAGGTATCACCAATATAGCAACAACAACAACAAAAATAATATTCAAGTAGAATGTTTCAACATCAAGTCACAAAACATGATGGCATCCCATATCAGTTCAAAATGCAAACATTAGATATTCTTAAAGCTGCAGAAAAAATACACGATGAAAGAGAAATTTAGAAAGAAAAGGGGTTAGTTACCGCCAAGGACACAGACAAACAGATTACAGGATTTTGAAACAAATGATGAAAGAGGATTAGTACAGAATTTTTCAACATGAAAGAAATGCTGACCCCTTGTGTAGTAGTATAGAATATTTAAAATGAGTGCAAGTATTCAAAAAGAAAAAAAGAGAAAGAATGAAAGACGATGGGAAAGAAAGAAAGAATGAATGAAAAGAGCAGAAAGGAGGAGGAAAAAGTAATACATTAAAGAAGAATAAAAATCTATGAGTATCAAAAGTTGATAGAAACGTAAACAAATGTTTATTTCTTCACATTGTTTTAACGAAGTCCAGTTTCTGTTTCGTTGTGTTCTGACCTAGGAACTTCCCAAATAAACGTAGCAGTTGTCAGACTT
>CM065715.1:6599697-6619697 GCA_033310375.1 Conus canariensis
CAGACAGACAGACAGACAGAGAGAGAGAGAGAGAGAGAGAGGAGATTACAACAGGGAAAAAAACTCGGAAGATACAGAGAAAGAAACACACAGAACTGAAAGAGGCGGAGCAGAATGATGACGGCGCTGGTAGGAGAGAGAATCTCACAGTTATTCACAGTTTTACAGTCCCTCCGAGATTTACAGTGGTCTTTACATTCCCTCCGAGATTTACAGTGGTCTTTCCAATCAGAATAAAACGACAACTCTGAATCGACAGAACCTGGAAAGAGGGGGGAAAAACGAGAGCCCCCCCCCCCCCCCCCAAGCGAAGCCGCTTGGGTTTAGTTTTATTCTCTGTGAAGTGAATGAATGTCAAAGGATATGCCTTGAGTATTGAGAACGAGCGCCACACTCCAACTGGGAATTAAACTCTCCACACAAAAAAAGTTCTGAGAAAGAGCGATGGATTATCCTGCTATCGATAGTGCTAGTGGTTGAGTTTTTCTTTTTATTATCATTTCTTTTCTAACAGGTAGCTTTTTTTTTCAATCCCATGCCCAGGAGGTGGCAGGAGTGCCCATACTGACAGAGGAACTATGGCGTCGTCTGCTGTCAGTATTCCTCACAGCATTTCTGCCCACAATGGCGCGTGCTTGGCAGTGCTTTATTCCTCTTCAACCAGTCTGCTTAGTGCATGAGGAGTATTCTGGTCTACTCCCTGCTCCCATCAGAACGCTTACATGGATAACTAACGCACGTGTCTGATTTCCTGCACACAGAGACTCACTGAAGAGGGCGCAGCCGCTCACCAGAACGCGCCTGTTTTGCCCAGGACTTCTGAACATCGCGACAACGCTTCTGTGAACTAACGTCGCGCTGGTATGAGTTTGTAGCCTTCTTGGCCAACAGCACCACGGACAAGAACCAAATCAGACACGTTGGTTTGTACTCCTAACCTTGATGGGGTTCCTCTTGTCCGCTGACTGAAAGCAACACTGGGGGAAAATGGGTTGCATGCTGTTCAAAACGAAGGCCAAAATTAATGGGTTTTCACGCTTCCGTTTATTGACTTGATACAGCCATCCGGAAGCGTACCGCTTCTGAACCTTTTGCTATCTAATTTGATGGAACTTGTCATTTTCGTTTTCATTCATTTATTTTAGTATATACAGAAACAACAAACATAATATATCTATCTATCTATATACATACATATGCTAATGTGTCCCTGTTTTTGACAAAGACACTATGAACCTTGAAGGCCTCTTATCTGTTCCCTTCTCTCCCCTGTTCTGTCACCTTCTCTCTGATCCATTTCTTGCTCCGTGTCCTCTCTCTGATCCATTTCTTGCTCCGTGTCCTCTCTCTGATCCATTTCTTGCTCCGTGTCCTCTCTCTGATCCATTTCTTGCTCCGTGTCCTCTCTCTGATCCATTTCTTGCTCCGTGTCCTTTCTCTCTCCGTCGTTCATAGTGAACCTATGCACTTCGTGGATATACTTTTCTTCATTCATTGGAACATTTGTCAGGGAACGAATGTCATTGCTATGTAGTAACTGTCGATTCTTTTCTGATGATTGGAAGCACGCCAATGTTTTAGTAAATGTGATGATGGAAGTGCACGCCAATGTTTTTATTGAATGTGATGATTGGAAGCACGCCAATGTTTTTATTAAATGTGATGACTGGAAGTGCACGCCAATGTTTTTATTGAATGTGATGATTGGAAGTGCACGCCAATGTTTTTATTAAATGTGATGATTGGAAGTGCACGCCAATGTTTTTATTAAATGTGATGATTGGAAGTGCACGCCAAAGATTTTATTGAATGTGATGACTGGAAGTGCACGCCAATGTTTTTATTAAATGTGATGATTGGAAGTGCACGCCAATGTTTTTATTAAATGTGATGATTGGAAGTGCACGCCAATGTTTCTAATAAATGCGATGACTGGAAGTGCACGCCAATGTTTTTTTTAAATTAAATGTGATGACTGGAAGTGCACGCCAATGTTTTTTTAAATTAAATGTGATGACTGGAAGTGCACGCCAATGTTTTTTTTTTTTTTATTAAATGTGATGACTGGAAGTGCACGCCAATGTTTTAGTAAATGGGATGACTGGAAGTGCACACCAATGTTTTTAGTAAATGTGATGATTGGAAGTGCACGCCAATGTTTTAGTAAATGTGATGATTGGAAGTGCACGCCAATGTTTTTATTAAATGTGATTATTGGAAGTGCACACCAATGTTTTTAGTAAATGTGATGATTGGAAGTGCACACCAATGTTTTTAGTAAATGTGATGATTGGAAGTGCACGCCAATGTTTTTATTAAATGTGATGATTGGAAGTGCACGCCAATGTTTTTATTAAATGTGATGATTGGAAGCACGCCAATGTTTTATTAAATGTGATGACTGGAAGTGCACGCCAATGTTTTTATTGAATGTGCGAAATGTACTTTGATGTGATTTTTAAAGAAAAGATAAGCAAGAGATGGCTTTGAAGTTTACACGATATTGACCTTGTATCTGAGTCGCATGAACTGCAGTGCTGCCAAGAATGCCTACCCTGAATTAAAAAGCAGAATGCAGTGTGTGTGTGTGTGTGTGTGTGTGTGTGTGTGTGTGTGTGTGTGTGTGTGTGTGTGTGCGTGTGTGCGTGTGCTGTTGTGTGATTTTATTTGATTGTGTTTTTAGCAGTGAAAAACGAACTTCCTCATGTCAGTACATTCGCATAATTATGGTTTAAGAAAACATTCTCTTACCGTTATCACTGATTATGAAAGTTACATTGTTAAACTTTCTGTTTTAAATAGCATGCGAGAAGTATAGCTGGCTGTTTTGAATGTGACTGCCTTCTTAAAGAAGATAAATTTGAATATTTTGCCTGGCAGCTAGTAATTCAGTCTGTGCTGTTTCATTGCTATTTCAAGAAGGATGATACTCAGGAAAAAAAGAACCAGCTTCGTTAATGTTGGAATTCAAGTTTCGACTTACTTGTTTTGAATGATGTACTTGTCCTTATCAGTAGTTTGCATGTCTTTTTCATAAACTGGTATCTCCGAGTTCAGGGAAAAGAACCACATCTGGACGACGGTGCTTAGTTTATTTCTTTGTTGAAAAGGGAAAAAAAATCCTCTTGTCGAGCGAACTGGATGGCGAAATGAAAGTGCCCAAACTGCAGCTGTTATTGTGTGTCACGTTGCTCTGTGACATACTGCTGTGAACTGTGAGGGTCTGTGTGGAATGGGGTTTCACCTGGAAGCTGTGTCGTGCGACGTAAGCCCCAGGCCTACCACACAACAAACACCCACGAAAAAAAAAAAAGAAGAAAAAACGCGTGATCGAACTGGTTCACTGCACAGCTGATTGATTGCCCGACTGGTAGTCAAAATCAACTGTCCGAGGGATCTCCGAGAGATCCGAGGGATCTCCTTGCCAGATGTACGGTGCCCAAGTCTTTTCGGCAAATGTATCTTCCGACCGGTATAAATAAATCGCTATCAATCGATCAAGAACGAAGATTTTTCTGTGTTAGGGAAAAAAGAAAGAAAGAAAGAAAGTGAACCTGACCAGTTCTCGTCCGCCACTTTGAATTTTAAGCGAAGAATAGTCACATGACTAACAGCGGCGCCGTTCGTTGGATCATGACGCAAGAAACGACAGAAACCTACTTCGTAAATAGAAACCTACTCCTTAAAAAGAAGCCTACTTCGTAAAAAGAAACCTACTTTGTAAATAGAAACATACCACTTAAAAGAAACCTACTTCGTAAATAGGAACCTACTTCGTAAAAAGAAACCTACATCGTAAATAGAAACCTACTACTTAAAAAGAAACCTAGCTCGTAAACAGAAACCTACCTCGTAAAAAGAGACCTACTTCGTAAATAGAAACTTACTCCTTAAAAGGAGACCTAGTTCGTAAATAGAAACCTGCTTCATAAATGAAAACCTACTCCTTAAAAAGAAACCTACTTCGTAAATAGAAACCTACTTCGTACATAGAAACCTACTTTATAAAAAGAAACCTACTTCGTAAAAAGAAACGTACTTCGTAAATAGAAACCCACTTCGTAAATAGAAACCTACTTCGTAAATAGAAAACCTACTTCGTAAAAAGAAACGTACTTCGTAACTAGAAACCTACTCCTTAAAAAGAAACCTACTTCGTAAAAAGAAACCTACTTTCAAAAAGAAACCTACTCCGTAAAAAGAAACCTACTTCGTAAAGAAAAACCTACTTTGTAAAAGGAAACCTACTTTGTAAAAAAAGAAACCTATATTGTGAAAAAAACCTACTTCGTAAAAGAAACCTACTTTGTAAAAAGAAACCTGCTTTGTAAAAAAAAAACCTACTTCGGAAAAAGAAATCCACTTCGTGAAATTAAAAGAAACCTACTTCGTAAAAAAAAAAATCTAACTCGTAAAAAGAAACCTCTACTTCGTAAAAAGAAACCTACCTCGTAAAAAAAAAACACCTATTAATTCTTTTGTAAAACAGAAACCTACTTTGTAAACGTACAGCACGTCCTAAAATGAGACCTTGTTCGAAGCAGCTTCAAAACAGTTTCTTCGGAGGGGTGGGGATGGGGTGGGGTGGGGAGAGGGACATATGTCAGACATGCTAGCCAGGAAAGTTGTACGTCTCTTTCGGTGCAAAATGTAATTTCGGGAACTTCCGTGTAGCACAGGACTGAGGTGACACCGTAAAAGCCCGTGCTTCACTGAACATGATTTTGACCGCCGTGCCAAACAAGAGAGCCACACAGCAAAGCCAGCTTGTTGAATGGGGTGGAGGTAGAATCCACCCCCCCGGACTGTGCGGGTCGTGGCACTGCCTTCAAAGGGTGTGCAGACGGAATCCACAACAGATGAAAGGCAGACATCTAAAAGCCACTATTCCGTCACGCCCAAGCGCCGGTGTGTGTGTGTGTGTGTGTTGTGTGTGTGTGTGTGTGTGTGTGTGTGTGTGTGTGTGTGTGTGTGAGCGCGCGCGGACGCACGCACACACAGACACACATATACACGACTGAGAGAGAGAGAGAGAGGAGTGAATCATGCACAGTTATAAACACATATGTAAGCTGCGTGCCCGCGCGCACACACATACATACACACATAGGTATGCACACGCACATTTACACACACACACACATACACACACACACACACACACACGCTCGCGCACGCACGCGCACACACACACCACGCACGCACGCACGCACGCACAGCACGCACGCACACACACACACACACACACACACACACCTCTTTACAAGCAGGGTCCACTCCCTTGGGCAGATTCTTTTTCCTCAGAACGTCCACTGGATGAGTCTTGTAGTAGTGAGCCAGTTCCTGTATACACACAGAAACGCTGTCATAGTGATCCAATTCTTGCAGACATACCATTTGTACAACAGTGAGCTAGTTCCTGTACACACATGAGTCTTGTAACGGTGTGTCAATAACTGCACACACGAAAAGTCTTGTAATACTGAACCAATTCCTGTACATATAAAGTTTTGTAGTAGTAAACCAATCCCGATGCACCTCAGATTCTTCTAACACCGAGTTAATTCTGGTACATTTTAGACGGTTGTAATAGTGAGCCATTCCTTCAACACGTTTGAGTCTTGTCATCGTAAACCATAGGAACTGGGACACCGAAGTCTTACAAATGAGCCAGTTCTTGTTTGCAGGAAGTCTTGAAATAGGTAGCCAGTTCAAGTACATTTGCCAGTGTTGTCATACTGGGCCAATTTCCGCACAAATAAGAGTCTTGTAATTCTCAACCAGTTCCTGTCCATTTGTAAGAATTTTTACAGTACTTGAACACGTTGAGTCTGTCTTTTAATGTTTCATATACTACTGAACAAATTCCCGTGCGGCGTGAGAGTCTAGTAATAGTGAAAAACAATTTCCGTTTATATTTAAGTCTTGTGATGCTGAGCAAGATCCTGTATATAAGTGTTGTTTTGATGAATTATTGTCAGTCTGTTCCTATGCATTTCACTCTCGTAAAGTGAGCCAGTTCACGTGTATTTCAGAGTCATTTCACACTGAGCTAGGTCTGGTTCACTTCGGAAGCCTGTGATAGTGAACCAATTCTTCTACCTGTGAGAGAGTTTTGTAGTCTTAAGCCAATTTCCGCATTTGTGGTATCTTGTAATAGTGACCCAACTTCAGTGTACGTGAGAGTCTAGTAACTGTGATCTTGCTCCTATGTATATGCGAGTCGTGTGATAATAAGGCAAAGCTTATACCGACAGCAACTTTTTTTAAAGTAATAAGTCATTTTTGTACACGGACAAGTCTTGTTAAAAACACACGATTCCGGTGCATGCGAGTCTGTTGTAGTCATCTAATTTCTATACACGTAGAAGTCTTTTGATAATGAACCAATCCTTTTTAACAGAGATGATTCTTGTCACATCTGAGCCAATTTCCCATACGTATAAAAGTCTTGTAACACTCTAACGAATCCTGTCCATGTAAGGGTTTTGTAACAGTTCAATCAATTCTTTTACACACAAGTTTTTTAATAATGAGCCACCTCTTGTACACGTAAGAGTCTTGTAACAATGAACGAGTTCCTGTTCACACATAAGTCTGGTAATACTGAGTCAATTCTTGCTATGAGTGACAGCGAGCCATTTCCTGTACACATATCATTCTTGTAACAGTAGGTCAATTCCTGCAAAGTAGTTTCCAAGAGAAAGGGACATGGCGAACACAGTAGACCAGAGAGAAGAGAGAGAGAGAGAGAGGAGAGAGAGAGAGAGGGAGAGAGAGAGAGAGAAGCCAGACAGACAGACATACAGAGAAACAAGAGAGGGGGAGAGAGAGAGAGAGAGAGAGACAGAAAGAGGGACAGAGAAAAAAAGAGAGAGACAGAGAGAGGAGAGAGAGAGACAGAGAGAGAGAGAGAGAGAGAGAGAGAGAGAGAGAGTCAGCCAAACAGACAGACAGACTGACAGACTGACCTCTTTAACGGAGGTGACGGCCACATTCTCCTGACCCAGCTCCCGTTTGAGATCTTCGTAGGTTTTCCCTTGCTGCACACACACACACACACACACACACACACACACACACACACACACACACACACACACACACACCTAGGATTCATTTCTGTCACTTCAGACTCCAAACTGACTTCACAACAACAGCTGACGCAACATCTTAATAGATACAAAAACAAAGACAAAAGGAAAATCTTCCAAACGCTCCGTGTAGATTGCCGCTGCTGGGATTGCAGCAGGACCCAGCCGGGTGTAGGTGTGAACGTGGGAGGAAAAAGGAGGAGATGGAATGAGCGACGTAACAATAACACGGAAGATGCGAGAGAAAACAGTCCTCTACATGTTGCAAATCAAAATACCATCACTTTGGAAATCCACGAAAAGACTCGTTAAAAAATTAAACAAACAAAAAGAACAAGCCAATACACAAATAACAACATCGCCATCATAATCTCTTTCTCTCTCCCCTCTCTCTCTTTCTCCCCCTCTCTCTCTCTCTCTCTCTCTTTCAAACGATTCTATTTCCGTCCCTCCACCTCCTTCCAACCCAACCCTCTGGCCCCAAACATGCATACACATGCACGTGCCAACAAGACCCCGCCCACACACAGGCACCTATGTCAGCATACACCAAATCCTTCCCGTCTCTGCTTCAACAAACACGTTTACAACAAAATCTAACATCCCGTTTAACGCGGGAAAATAACAATTCAAAAAGAGAGATAAGCTAAACAATGATCATCCATACGAAACAAAACACATGTTCATTCGACAGTGGAATGCCCATGGCTGTCCTCTATCAGTCGCAAAAGAATGCAGAATTCGGAATATTATCAGTAGCCTCAGATATATACCAATATTCATAGATGACTGAGATGAAAAGCGGACATAAGGTTTACACAGTCTAGTTTCTGCTTCAGCTTTTTTTCCGTTTAAAACCATCTTAATCTCGGGGACAAACCAGAAAATTGTCGTCTTGAAGGGTAGAGGTCAATAAAGACATCATGTGTGCTATGCATGGCCATCATGTTTCCCCCACGCAGCGGAAACAGTCACATTCTCTGATTGGTAGGGACAGCCGTCGGAATTTTTGACTCGGCCAACGTCCAACAACGTTAACACCTGCCTTCTTGGAGTTGAAATTCTTCCTCGGCAGTGGAAAATAGTGTTGTGCTGAAATCAACACCACCACTGTGTACGTCGACGTTTTTCTCTTTTCTCATACACGAATATGTTTTAGAAATCCGAACAACATCTTAAAATTTGTGAAAAACAACAGTGATTTAGAACGCGATACCAGAATTGAAATCGTTTTTCTCATTTCTCATCTTAGTTGTTGACGCTGTATGCAAGGGTCAACTCTGAGCAAACCTGGGACTTTCTTCTGGAGGGGGGGGGGGGGGTCCTTGTTTGTTCGGTCTTGTCTGCATCTGTCCTCGGTGAATGAGTGAAACAGCAGCAGTTTGGGGTCATGTGTGATTGTTTCACTTTGGAGCGAATCTGACCTTCCTTTTTTGTACGTTTCCTCGCTTTAATTATGATGACTGCCTTGCTTATCAACAACCAGTTAGTTTCAAAGCGAGGTGACATGGAGATAAGTGATTGTTAGTTCTTCGTTTTCATTGTCTTGAATGCTGTTCGTCTTGCCTATAGAAGACCTAAGAGGGTGAAACGCGTCGTGTTTTGTCTTGTAGTTTGTTTCTTTCGTTCGGCACGACAGTCAAATCTTCTTTACGGTTCATTAATCAGCATTTTTCGTTGTTTTCTACCACTCGTCTTTTGTCCTCTTTTCTTTTTTTTTTTTCAAATCGAAACGAATGAGCGCTTGTTTCAATGAATGTGCATGTATAGTGGCACATTCATGACTCGAGCCTTTGCCAAAATTCAGTTTCACTTGTACTGTCGTAATGCAGTGTACACATATCTCACAACAACTGAGGTCTGCAACTAAGTGAGACGCGTCGTTGAATGTACGATTACCACCAGCTCAATGAGACTTTAATGAGAGTCGAATGAAATGGCAGAAGCATGTTTCAAGATTACAACAAAAAAGTCCGTTCCGAAGGGCTCTGTGCCACGTGGACGAAGAAGAGGCAGACTGAAGACGAGAGGTGGGGGAGGGAGGGGACATCAGGGATGGACAAGCCTGTCTTTCTCAGGAGTCCTCAATAATCGCAACGGATGGCGAGCTATTTCTGGATCGTTCGTGTCGCCTCAAGAACCCTTACTGACAAAGCAGGCCAAGTTTAAAATGTCTATTATGAAAAAAAGGAATGATAGTCACTGTTCATCTTCGGAGACTGGGTGTTGAAGTCGCCCAGACCGTTGACTACAGTTAGGAAAGGACAGCCGAAAGGGGTACGAACACAAGAAAACACCAACGCTCTCTAAAAACCATTTTCAAAAAAAGAACTGCGGTACAGAGGAAGAGGAGACAGGGTTGGCACGAGAGAGAAGAGGTGGACAGACAACACTGCTGAACTTGGCCGCAACTAAGGCACTTGTGTCTGGGCTGCGATGAATGTAATGTGGCTGTGTATGGGAAGCATGAATGAGTAGCATGGCGGTTGGGGGTCGTGGTAATGCCATCAGAGATGCACTGAGCATGAGACGGATTAACAACGACAACTACAACAACAACGAAGATGACAACGACTCGTCAAGACGGAGTTAAGTTCCAGACCACCATTACTTGGTTCATTCTTCGCAAGAGCCAGTTCTTTACAGGTGTCTGTCCATCCACCCAGCCAGCCTCAAGGTACCCTGGCCGTTCCTCTCAGCAACAGCTTCACAGACTGGAGAAAGTTCTTTACAGGTGTTTGTCCATCCACCCAGCTAGCCTCAAGGTACCCTGACCGTTCCTCTCAGCAAAAGCTTCACAGACTGGAGAAAGTTCTTTACAGGTGTCTGTCCATCCACCCACCCAGCCTCAAGGTACCCTGACCGTTCCTCTCAGCAACAGCTTCACAGACTGGAGAAACATTCCCGGGTCCCTGACCAGGCTCTCTGACACCGGAGGACCTGTCCACCACTGGCAGCAAACCGCCCCACACAAGCAACAGCCCGCCGGGGGTGGGGGGTGGGGGGTGGGTCCACACCATCAGAGGCGGAGACAGCCGGTGCAGCCTTCATCACCGCAGTGCCTTCTGCGGCGCCAAAGCTCACCTGCCCCAGTGCCATGCAGTCAAGACCTGACAGCCTCATGGCATTGTCTGTATGCTGATGATCGTTTACCTAGGCCATGCACGGTGTTTGCACCTGACTGGGAGACACTCACGCTCCATTTCTCGGGGTCCCAGGCATGGAAGTGTCCGGTGAAGGAGGTAGGTTCGAACCCTTGCTTCACCGTCAGGATCAGCGTGTTGTCCTCGTTACGGCCGGCCGGGTCCGTCCGGATGTACTCCTGAACCGTCAGTACTACAGTCAGTGTGTGTGTGTGTGTGTGTGTGTGTGTGTGTGTGTGTGTGTGTGTGTGTGCGCGCGCGCGCGCGCGTGTGTGTGTGTGTGTTTGTGTGTGTGTGTTAGTATGTGTGTGTGTGTGTGTGTGTGTGTGTGTGTGTGTGTGTGTGGTGTGTGTGTGTGTGCGTGCGTGTGACGTGTATCTATATGTGCGTGTGTGTGTGTAAATGTATGTATATGTTTTATTGTCTATGTAACAGTTAGAGCGCGCGCGAGTGCGTGTGTGTATCATTGTATATGTCAATGTGTGTGTGTGTTGTGTGTGTGTGCGCGTGCGAGCGAGCGTGCGTGCGTGCGTGCGTATGTGCGTGCGCGCGCGTGTGTGTGTGTGTGTGTGTGTGTGTGTGTGTTGTGTGTGTGCGCGCGTTTCTGTGTGTGTGTGTGTGTAGAGAGAGAGAGAGAGAGAGAGAGAGAGAGAGAGACAGACAGACAGACAGACAGAGTGTGTTGTGTTGGTGTGCGTTGTGTGTGTGTGTGTGTGTGTGTGTGTGTGTGTGTGTGTGTGTGTGCGTGCGTGCACGTGTTCGTTGCTGTATGGGTGTGTGGTTCGGTGTGTGACAGAGAAAAGGGGACGTCAACCCCGTGTTGATTGATTTGTTACCAGGGCCGTGGTCAGTGCCTCCTTCTTCTCCGTCTCGTTGGCGCCACTACCCACCCACACATACACCTGGAAACACACACACACACACACACGCACGCACGCACGCACACGTACACACGCATGCGCGCACACACATTCAAAATACATACACACGCATACATACCCACTCACACACACACCCACACACACGCACTCACACGTGCGCACGCACACACGCACACACACACAATCAAATATACACACACACACACACACACACACACACACACACTCACACACACACATACACATTGACATAACCTCCTACTATTATTTCTTATCACAATTTATGACATGACAGATTTTTGGCTGTAATATGGCGACAAGGTTGTCAAAAGTGTACACAATGTCCAAAGTGGACACTGGCTAACCGTTTTGCAGCATCTGTCCATATCACGGCTTTTTCAGTTTTTTGTTTTTTTTTAATTGTGGTTACACTTAATTTTTTCATTATTTTTTTCACATTTTAATAAAATCAGGGTTCGTAAAATCAAGCAGAATGGTTAGCGCTCTCCGCAGAGCCCGGTCCTGTCCGCAGGCCCGGTCTGTCCGCAGAGCCCGGTCCTGTCCGCAGTAACATGTTTTCAAAAACTTTAGCGCTCTCCCAGAGCCCGGTCCTGTCCGCAGTAACATGTTTTCAAAAACACTAGCGCTCTCCGCAGAGCCCGGTCCTGTCCGCAATAACATGTTTTTAAAAACACTTTAGCGCTCTCCGCAGAGCCCGGTCCTGTCCGCAGTAACATGTTTTCAAAAACATTTTATTAACTTTATATAATGTTTTTCACAGTGAAGAAAAGAAAAATGAAACAAAAATCATCTCCTCCCCACCTACCCTCTTACGTACAAATACTCACCCACTCCCTCCCATCCCAATTCACTCTTTCCCTCCCCCCCCCACCCCTTCCTCTAATCCAGCTGTTGACAATACGTTGACCAAACATTGCTTGTACATGTAACTGTCCTTTTGCATGGATACAATGTGATATGCAATGAGGTATCATTCAATGAAATATGCATATTACAATTACATTACTCAACAAAATATGCATATTACAATGATATTAAAGGATATACATGTTCGCGGAGTATATAGGATAGGTGAACAGACAGATAAATACAAATGTACAAGAGGGAGGGAGAGACGGACAAAAAATATTGTCAGACAGAATGGGTTGGACATTGGCGAGCTGAGATACTGCAAACAATGTGAATTGTTTTTCAACAACTACAGTAGTCTCACAATCATACAAACAGTGTCATATATCATGAAAAGAAAAAAATTACCAGCACTTGCCCTCTGGTTACAGACAAGATGGTTACACCACTAACTACAGGAGGCAAATGATTCATATATAAACCACATAAGATGGAAGTTTTTACGGTTGGTGTTTATATACGCTTTAAGTTTTTCAATTTTGCATTGAAATTTTAATATTTTCAGAAAAAAACTGTTACATGGTTGGTTGCCTTTCAGTTTACATGTGTACAAATATTGTTTCGCCAAAAGAATGAAGTAGAAAACACAATCAATAGCGATTGTTGCATCAAATCCTAAAGGAACAAGTGATTCTGTTAGACGTATATTCTGGGCATCGCTATAACAATTTCAGCAGTGGAGCCGTGCCATGAAGTGTTTTCTGCTGTGTGTTTCTCTGTCAGGGTGTCATCTTTTCCAGGTTTTGACCTTGTCAGGGTCTGACCTTTTTCTCGGGACATTTTGACAGCCGTGGAAAGGCCTTGAGTGGGCGGCTGGGCTACCATGGTGAAATGTGTTCCCATCAAACTGACTGCGCCCTGCAATTTTCCCTTGATGTGTGTGTGTGTGGGGGGGGGGGGGGGGGGGGGGGGGGGTGTGCGAGTGGTCTGCGGGATCTCAAGCGTACCGTTTTTTGTTGTTGTTTTTTTCATTTTTCATTTTCTTTATTTTCTTTAGTTTCTTTTTTTTCGGTGAAAACAGCAACAAGAACAAGAAGAACGACAGGAAAACAATTCACCTACAGCCTTTTTTCTTGTTTGTTGTTGTAGCAAGTTCTATTTGATTTCGAAGATGAGTGTGACACCGAACGCCACTGAAGTAGTAGTAGTAATAGCAGCAACAGCAGCAGTAGTAGTGCTACAACAATGCAGCAGCAGCAACAACAACAACAACAACTTCTACTGCTGTCATGACTAGCAGTGGCGGCGGTGGTAAGGGTAGCCGTCACTGAGATAACAGCAGCAGCAACAACAACAACAACTTCTTCTACTGCTGTCATTACTAGCAGTGGCGGCGGTGGTAAGGGTAGCCGTCACTGCTGTCATTACTAGCAGTGGCGGCGGTGGTAAGGGTAGCCGTCACTGCTGTCATTACTAGCAGTGGCGGCGGTGGTAAGGGTAGCCGTCACTGCTGTCATTACTAGCAGTGGCGGCGGTGGTAAGGGTAGCCGTCACTGCTGTCATTACTAGCAGTGGCGGCGGTGGTAAGGGTAGCCGTCACTGCTGTCATTACTAGCAGTGGCGGCGGTGGTAAGGGTAGCCGTCACTGCTGTCATTACTAGCAGTGGCGGCGGTGGTAAGGGTAGCCGTCACTGCTGTCATTACTAGCAGTGGCGGCGGTGGTAAGGGTAGCCGTCACTGCTGTCATTACTAGCAGTGGCGGCGGTGGTAAGGGTAGCCGTCACTGCTGTCATTACTAGCAGTGGTGACGGTGGTAAGGGTAGCCGTCACTGCGGTCATTACTAGCAGTGGTGACGGTGGTAAGGGTAGCCGTCACTGCGGTCATTACTAGCAGTGGTGACGGTGGTAAGGGTAGCCGTCACTGCGGTCATTACTAGCAGTGGTGACGGTGGTAAGGGTTTGCCGTCACTGCGGTCATTACTAGCAGTGGTGGCGGTGGTAAGGGTAGCCGTCACTGCTGTCATTACTAGCAGTGGTGACGGTGGTAAGGGTAGCCGTCACTGCGGTCATTACTAGCAGTGGCGACGGTGGTAAGGGTAGCCGTCACTGCGGTCATTACTAGCAGTGGCGACGGTGGTAAGGGTACCGTCACTGCTGTCATTACTAGCAGTGGCGACGGTGGTAAGGGTAGCCGTCACTGCTGTCATTACTAGCAGTGGCGACGGTGGTAAGGGTAGCCGTCACTGCTGTCATTACTAGCAGTGGTGACGGTGGTAAGGGTAGCCGTCACTGCGGTCATTACTAGCAGTGGCGACGGTGGTAAGGGTAGCCGTCACTGCGGTCATTACTAGCAGTG
The DNA here is from genome assembly GCA_033310375.1 of Conus canariensis. Classification (NCBI taxonomy): domain Eukaryota; kingdom Metazoa; phylum Mollusca; class Gastropoda; order Neogastropoda; family Conidae; genus Conus; species Conus canariensis. The sequence continues at coordinate 6,614,042 of CM065715.1, forward strand.
GCGACGGTGGTAAGGGTAGCCGTCACTGCTGTCATTACTAGCAGTGGTGACGGTGGTAAGGGTAGCCGTCACTGCTGTCATTACTAGCAGTGGCGACGGTGGTAAGGGTAGCCGTCACTGCTGTCATTACTAGCAGTGGTGACGGTGGTAAGGGTAGCCGTCACTGCGGTCATTACTAGCAGTGGCGACGGTGGTAAGGGTAGCCGTCACTGCTGTCATTACTAGCAGTGGTGACGGTGGTAAGGGTAGCCGTCACTGCGGTCATTACTAGCAGTGGCGACGGTGGTAAGGGTAGCCGTCACTGCGGTCATTACTAGCAGTGGTGACGGTGGTAAGGGTAGCCGTCACTGCGGTCATTACTAGCAGTGGCGACGGTGGTAAGTGGTAGCCGTCACTGCGGTCATTACTAGCAGTGGCGACGGTGGTAAGGGTAGCCGTCACTGCGGTCATTACTAGCAGTGGCGACGGTGGTAAGGGTAGCCGTCACTGAGATAGCAGCAGCAGCAACAGCAGCAGCAGATAAGACAGCCTTTATTGCCAACGTGAGTTACATGGAATAGTCAGAGGGACAGTACATAAACCAACATTAATGCTTCATCTTTATTACTCACAAATTCATTGTAGTTATACCACGAGTCAAAAATACACATGTCCGATCGAGCAAACACACACACACACACACGTGCGCGCGCGCACGCACACAAGTACACACAACACAGCTGCACATACGTAACTAAAGAAAAGCATTCACATTCACATTAACCACGCACGCGCATGCTCAGTTGAACATCTATGCAAACACACATGACACGTGTGGTTGATGACGAGCCTGTCATATTGAATGATGTGACATTGCACTCCATGTCATCGGGGTTTTTATTCTTACACATGTTTGTTTTTCAATTGCACTGGAAGCCGAGGCACCGACTGCTATGGGAAATAGACTGCAAACCAAAGTAGTTGGTTTTGTTTTTATACTACTGTGGCATCGACCTCTGAAATCTGGGTCTGATGTATCATGACCCAATGACTTTGCCTTATCTACCTTTATTGTCTTGGTAGTAGTAGTAGTAGTAGTAGTAGTAGTAGTAGTAGTAGTAGTAGAAGAAGTAGTCGTAGTAGCAGAAGCAGTAGTAGTAGTAGAAGTAGTCGTAGTAGTAGAAGCAGTAGTAGTAGTAGAAGTAGTCGTAGTAGTAGAAGCAGTAGTAGTAGTAGAAGTAGTCGTAGTAGTGGAAAAAGTAGCAGAAGTACTTGTAGTAGTAGCAGCAGCAGCAGCATACAAGCAGCAGCAGCAGCATAGTAGTAGTAGTAGTAGTAGTAGTAGTAGAATAGTTGTAGAAGTAGTAGAACAGTAGTTGTCATTGTAACTATATCAGTAGTAACAGTAATAGTATCAGTAGTAACAATATTGGTATCAACAGAATTGTCATCGTCATTCGCAAATTATCGTCATTCTCATCATCAAGAACATTATTTTTTTTTCATCAGCATCTCGTCAGACTGCAATAGATCCACTACAGGAACCTCACACGCCCTCTCCTCAAAGCACCCAGAACCCAGTAACGGTGGAGCCTGTCCCATCCATCCCTGACAGCAACAGGAACCGCTGCACCCAGCTGCCAGCCCACCACTCCGACACACACCTGGAACCCTGCGCGGCGGTGCTAACCCACACCCGCCTGACCCACCACGTCATACACACACGTCACACAGACAGTGCGGCAGGTAAACATCCGGCAATGCTGCCTCCGTGACCTTGTTGTCGACGAGGAGAACACGTCTGCTGGCACCGTGCACGTGTCAAAAATCAGGATAGGGAAGGAGTAAACAAACAAACAAACGAAAAAAAAAAACTTAGGTAAACAGAATCAGGGGCACCAGTGGTAATGTACTTTGTAGCTCTCAGACGTAGTGGGTTCAATGTCTGCCGGAGAAACTGACCAGCAAAGAAGAAATATGCTGTGTCTCTCACTCCGTGTTACAGACATTGAAAAAGTAATCCTGGATCCCCTTGTGACGCTCATCCGCATCACAATTTAACGGATTCGTTTTGGGACCACGTTCCATCTTGTCCCCAAGTTTCACTGATGCTGGTTCTGAAGTTTACACACTGTTGCTGATAGAGAGATCAACAGACACGGAGTGATAGCGCATAACCCCCATAGCGGGGACAAAAACCCATAACAAGGAGGAACGAGGTCAAGAGAGAAGGAATGAACGCGAGGTGTCCCCTTGATTCCCCGCAGGTCAACTCCCTGCTGCCGATAGTTCCCTGTGGGACCTTTCCCCCGCTGAAAGCGGAGAATCGGCGGCGGATGAACAACGTCAGCAGCGGCAGAACACACCGACATTTCTAACTGACGTCATGTGAGAGAGTTGCTTAATAACGTCCCGATATCGTCCCGCTAACATGCATTCAAAGGCTTTATTTAAGAATTTTTAGCTGTCCGATCTCATTTACACTAGTATTAAACATTGTGACACGGTGGAAATGAAATAGCCAACTGTTGATAAAAGTCCTGGCTTCACCAGTGCCTTCTCTGCCGTGTCCCTGCTTGGTGCAGTGCAGCGGTCATTAACGGCAGCGAACCGTTGTGTCGCAAAACCTTTTCACCGCAGGGAATTGGGGTATGCGGGGATTTAGTTACTAGCCTGGAATTGACATCCGCGAGGAACACCGCGGGAAAATGACCCGCAAGGACTTATGAGCGGAGAATTGAGCCGCAGAGTATTGTGGGCGAGGAATGATCGTGTTACCTCATGAACAGAGTTAACGGGCTTGTGGGCGAGGAATGATCGTGTAACCTCATGGACAGAGTTAACGGGGGAAACTAAAAGGGCATTGTGGGCGAGGAATGGTCGTGTTACCTCATGGACAGAGTTAACGGGCGTTGTGGGCGAGGAATGATCGTGTAACCTCATGGACAGAGTTAACGGGGGAAAACTAAAAGGGCGTTGTGGGCGAGGAATGATCGTGTTACCTCATGAACAGAGGTAACGGGGGAAACTAAAAGGGCGTTGTGGGCGAGGAATGATCGTGTTACCTCATGAACAGAGTTAACGGGGGAAACTAAAAGGGCGTTGTGGGCGAGGAATGATCGTGTTACCTCATGAACAGAGTAAACGGGGGAAACTAAAAGGGCGTTGTGGGCGAGGAATGATCGTGTTACCTCATGAACAGAGTTAACGGGGGAAACTAAAAGGGCGTTGTGGGCGAGGAATGATCGTGTTACCTCATGGACAGAGTTAACGGGGGAAAACTAAAAGGGCGTTGTGGGCGAGGAATGATCGTGTTACCTCATGGACAGAGTTAACAGGCGAAACCGAAAGGGCGTTGTGGGCGAGGAATGGTCGTGTTACCTCATGGACAGAGTTAACGGGGGAAACTAAAAGGGCGTTGTGGGCGAGGAATGGTCGTGTAACCTCATGGACAGAGTTAACAGGCGAAACCGAAAGGGCGTTGTGGGCGAGGAATGATCGTGTTACCTCATGGACAGAGTTAACGGGAAAAACTAAAAGGGCGTTGTGGGCGAGGAATGATCGTGTTACCTCATGGACAGAGTTAACAGGCGAAACCGAAAGGGTGTTGTGGGCGAGGAATGGTCGTGTTACCTCATGGACAGAGTTAACGGGGGAAACTAAAAGGGCGTTGTGGGCGAGGAATGGTCGTGTAACCTCATGGACAGAGTTAACAGGCGAAACCGAAAGGGCGTTGTGGGCGAGGAATGGTCGTGTTACCTCATGGACAGAGTTAACGGGGGAAACTAAAAGGGCGTTGTGGGCGAGGAATGGTCGTGTAACCTCATGGACAGAGTTAACAGGCGAAACCGAAAGGGCGTTGTGGGCGAGGAATGATCGTGTTACCTCATGGACAGAGTTAACGGGAAAAACTAAAAGGGCGTTGTGGGCGAGGAATGATCGTGTTACCTCATGGACAGAGTTAACAGGCGAAACCGAAAGGGTGTTGTGGGCGAGGAATGGTCGTGTTACCTCATGGACAGAGTTAACGGGGGAAACTAAAAGGGCGTTGTGGGCGAGGAATGGTCGTGTAACCTCATGGACAGAGTTAACAGGCGAAACCGAAAGGGCGTTGTGGGCGAGGAATGGTCGTGTTACCTCATGGACAGAGTTAACGGGGGAAACTAAAAGGGCGTTGTGGGCGAGGAATGGTCGTGTAACCTCATGGACAGAGTTAACAGGCGAAACCGAAAGGGCGTTGTGGGCGAGGAATGATCGTGTTACCTCATGGACAGAGTTAACGGGAAAAACTAAAAGGGCGTTGTGGGCGAGGAATGATCGTGTTACCTCATGGACAGAGTTAACGGGGGAAACTAAAAGGGCGTTGTGGGCGAGGAATGATCGTGTTACCTCATGGACAGAGTAAACGGGAAAAACTAAAAGGGCGTTGTGGGCGAGGAATGATCGTGTTACCTCATGAACAGAGTTAACGGGGGAAAACTAAAAGGGCGTTGTGGGCGAGGAATGATCGTGTTACCTCATGGACAGAGTTAACGGGGGAAAACTAAAAAGGGCGTTGTGGGCGAGGAATGGTCGTGTAACCTCATGGACAGAGTTAACGGGCGTTGTGGGCGAGGAATGGTCGTGTAACCTCATGGACAGAGTTACCGGGCGTTGTGGGCGAGGAATGGTCGTGTAACCTCATGGACAGAGTTACCGAGCATTGTGGGCGAGGAATGGTCGTGTAACCTCATGGACAGAGTTACCGAGCATTGTGGGCGAGGAATGGTCGTGTAACCTCATGGACAGAGTTACCGAGCATTGTGGGCGAGGAATGGTCGTGTAACCTCATGGACAGAGTTAACGGGCGAAACTAAAAGGAACTCGGGAGAGCACAGACCTCAGGCAAGGCTGAGCGGATCTTGGATCAGCTCTTTGATCCGGATTCAAACCACAGTCCCGCACCAACATTCAACAGCTTGGTTTCTAAACCCGCATTCCATCTTTCCATTACGAACACGAACCTGAAGGTCGCTCACACATGCATCAACTATCCAAAACAAAATCAAATACACACCATGAAGACGCCATTCTTGGGAAAGGGGAGTGGGATGGTAAACGACTACATCCAAACACATATCAACACACGAAGCCAACAGGTGAACACAGAAGAAGAAGGTATTAACAGCAGGGATAGGACAGGGCATTTCAGCGGGCCAACAGAACATGAACCCATTCAAAGAGTCACCCACCTCAGTAACCGTATCCAACAGCATCACGTCATCTTCGCACAAATCCTGAAAACAAGCACACAAATCAATAAATCAACAAATAAATAGACAAATACATAAATAAACAAATGAAAATCCGTTAAATGAATTTTTCCAGCACCCTACTTCCTCGTTGTCATTGTTTATCTTTCCTCCTCCTTAATGTCTTATCCCCTCCCCTCCCCCTCCATCCTCTTTCTCCTCATCCCCTCTCCCTTATTTTTCTGCTCCCCTCTTCCATCCCGTCTTGCGATAACCTAAACAAAGAATGCGTAGACATGGAAGCACTTCCTTTCCAGCTTGTTCTTGGTACTCCCTTTCATCTAGTGAGTTGTATAGCGGTTCCTAAGTGTTCACATCTCTCTCTCTCTGTCTGTCTGTCTCTGTCTCTCTCTCTCCCACCCCCTTTCATTCCCCCTCTTTCTACT
>CM065715.1:6624697-6629697 GCA_033310375.1 Conus canariensis
TTTCGTCCTCGATTTGGTAACAGAATGGACAGTTTTTGGAGTTTAGTGTATATCTTTGATGGACATTCAAATCACTAATACCAAGTCGAAATCTAACGAACACTGCGAAATTTAGAAATTGTAATATCAGTTAAATATTTCTCAGGCTGCCATAAGGAATTGAAGGAACACCACACACACACACACACACACACACACACACACAGAGAGAGAGAGAGAGAGAGAGAGAGAGAGAGACAGAGACAGAGACAGAGAGAGAGAGAGAGTTTCAGACAAACGTCTTCTAACCGTAATCAGGTAAGTCTGAAATGTCCTACCTTTTAATCTGTGTTTAGAATTAATTCCCTTTTTGTAACTTGGAATTTGTTTTCTGGTTATTTTCCTTTATATATATATATATATATATATATATATATATACTACGCACAAAAAGTTAAGGATCGGTATGTGAAAACAGGTGCGTAATAAACTCAGTTCACTACTGTTATTTATTTCTTAGCCCAGCCAAATTGTCATGAATTCTTGTTCAGCTGTAAGTGGGCGATGTTGTGTTAGTGCGAAAATTGCACGGGATTCTCTACTACTGAGCTGGGCCGCAAACGGAAAAGCGGAAACTTGCGAAAAATGACCTTGTTTTGGACCGTTCTGCCTGAACACATTGCACTTGCCAGATGGAAAAACCATTATGCACGTGCAAGCACTGCTGTTTATGTGTGAGATGCTGTCGCTCGTATGGCTATATAAGAAGACATTCCACCAGTAGTAGGCCTGATCTGACAATGCCTCCACGACGAAAATTAAGCGAGTTGGATAGGGGACGAGCTGTTGCATGGTTCCAAGATGGTGTTCCCAAGCGAGAAGTGGCCAGGCGACTTCATGTGTCCATCTCGGTCATTGTCCGACTGATTTAACGCTTCACAGCCACTGGGATTGTCCATGAAAGACGCAGATCTGGTCGACCGAAGAAGACAACCCCACGTGACGATCGTCTCATTGAACGACAAGCCCTGCAGACAAGAACAGCCTCTTCCAGCATAATTCAAAGGCAGTTCAGGGTGGCTACTAACATCAACATCAGCCAGCAGACCATACGGAACCGCCTACATGGGTTTAATCTCCGTTCTCGTCGCCCAGCAGTACGGCCACGCTTAACTCCAGCCCATAGGGCAGCACGCCGTGCCTTCTGCGCATGTCACGTGAGGTGGACACGTCAGCAATGGTCCCAGGTCCTGTTCAGTGATGAATCACGCTTCACCCTTCACCACAACGACGGCCGACTGAGGGTCTGGAGGCGCCCAGGGCAACGCTTTACTGACGCCACTGTCCAAGAAAAGGTGGCCTTTGGTGGAGGTTCTGTAATGGTCTGGGGGGCCTTCAGCCTTCACCACAGAACACCCTTGTATCATGTACAGGGTAACCTGACTGGCATCCAATACCGGGATGAGATCCTTCGACCGCTGGCTGTGCCTACACTGCAGCAGATGGGACCGAGGGATGTCTACCAGGATGACAATGCTCGCCCCCACAGGGCAAGGGTGGTCAACGACTTCCTGCAGCAGTCTGGAGTCAACAGAATGGAGTGGCCAGCATGCAGTCCCGATCTCAACCCGATTGAGAACCTCTGGGATGAGCTGGATCGCAAAGTGAGGAGCCATCCCCCTCCCAGGGATGCCCAACACCTCTACCAGATGCTGCAGGCTGAGTGGCAGGCGCTTCCACAGAGGATCTTCACCAACCTGGTCAACTCGATGAGGACTCGCTGCGTCGAGTGCCAGAACAGCCATGGTGGTTACACGCATTACTGAGCTTTTGGGAGCATCAGTATGCCCTGTCTTGTGATTTCAATGACTTTGGGAAATCAAATTTGGATACGTACCCACTTTAATCAAATGTACACACCAAACGATTGCTCGAGATTGAAGGCAATTGTGTATCGTTATCACTAAAGAATGGAATTAAATGTTGGCCAAACTTCAACGCATTGACTTTCTTATTTTGACAGTTATGAATGTTTGTGAAAGTGATCCTTAACTTTTTGTGTGTAGCTTATATACATATGTATATAATAGACTATTAAATTCCAAGGATAAGTACCGAGCACCATTCCAGCAACTTACAGAGCAGCTTGGTGTTGCAATGACTGCAAGAAATATTCAATTACAAAACAAAACTTGCTCTTATGTCTTAGATTAAAGAAATAGGGGGGGATAAGCATTCATATCTGCAGTGGCAGTTAATTCTGCCTAACAGTATGTGCTTGAGAGGGTGAATGGGGCATTCTTCTTAAAACCGAAAAGGCAGAGGAGTCAAGTTACCACTTCCCGCGGTCACTGAGGAGAAACAATCAGGTTTCAAAATACCGGTATCTGACCAGGAGTTATATGCTAGTGGGTTTCCTCCCCATTGGAGATTGACCCCCTCCCCCCCCCCCCCCCCCAGACTAAAAGCTTGCTGAAGGCTCATTTTGAGAAGCATTTATTATTCCCCATTCACCCTCTCAAGCACATACTGTTAGGCAGAATTAACTGCCACTGCAGATATGAATGCTTATCTCCCCCTATTTCTTCAATCTAAGACATAAGAGCAAGTTTTGTTTTATAATTGAATATATATATATATATAAGCTACACACAAAAAGTTAAGGATCACTTTCACAAACATTCATAACTGTCAAAATAAGAAAGTCAATGCGTTGAAGTTTGGCCAACATTTAATTCCATTCTTTAGTGATAACGATACACAATTGCCTTCAATCTCGAGCAATCGTTTGGTGTGTACATTTGATTAAAGTGGGTACGTATCCAAATTTGATTTCCCAAAGTCATTGAAATCACAAGACAGGGCATACTGATGCTCCCAAAAGCTCAGTAATGCGTGTAACCACCATGGCTGTTCTGGCACTCGACGCAGCGAGTCCTCATCGAGTTGACCAGGTTGGTGAAGATCCTCTGTGGAAGCGCCTGCTACTCAGCCTGCAGCATCTGGTAGAGGTGTTGGGCATCCCTGGGAGGGGGGTGGCTCCTCACTTTGCGATCCAGCTCATCCCAGAGGTTCTCAATCGGGTTGAGATCGGGACTGCATGCTGGCCACTCCATTCTGTTGACTCCAGACTGCTGCAGGAAGTCGTTGACCACCCTTGCCCTGTGGGGGCGAGCATTGTCATCCTGGTAGACAGCCCTCGGTCCCATCTGCTGCAGTGTAGGCACAGCCAGCGGTTGAAGGATCTCATCCCGGTATCGGATGCCAGTCAGGTTACCCTGTACATGATACAAGGGTGTTCTGTGGTGAAGGCTGAAGGCCCCCCAGACCATTACAGAACCTCCACCAAAGGCCACCTTTTCTTGGACAGTGGCGTCAGTAAAGCGTTGCCCTGGGCGCCTCCAGACCCTCAGTCGGCCGTCGTTGTGGTGAAGGGTGAAGCGTGATTCATCACTGAACAGGACCTGGGACCATTGCTGACGTGTCCACCTCACGTGACGTGCGCAGAAGGCACGGCGTGCTGCCCTATGGGCTGGAGTTAAGCGTGGCCGTACTGCTGGGCGACGAGAACGGAGATTAAACCCATGTAGGCGGTTCCGTATGGTCTGCTGGCTGATGTTGATGTTAGTAGCCACCCTGAACTGCCTTTGAATTATGCTGGAAGAGGCTGTTCTTGTCTGCAGGGCTTGTCGTTCAATGAGACGATCGTCACGTGGGGTTGTCTTCTTCGGTCGACCAGATCTGCGTCTTTCATGGACAATCCCAGTGGCTGTGAAGCGTTAAATCAGTCGGACAATGACCGAGATGGACACATGAAGTCGCCTGGCCACTTCTCGCTTGGGAACACCATCTTGGAACCATGCAACAGCTCGTCCCCTATCCAACTCGCTTAATTTTCATCGTGGAGGCATTGTCAGATCAGGCCTACTACTGGTAGAATGTCTTCTTATATAGCCAAGCGAGCGACAGCATCTCACACATAAACAGCAGTGCTTGCACGTGCATAATGGTTTTTCCATCTGGCAAGTGCAATGTGTTCAGGCAGAACGGTCCAAAACAAGGTCATTTTTCGCAAGTTTCCGCTTTTCCGTTTGCGGCCCAGCTCAGTAGTAGAGAATCCCGTGCAATTTTCGCACTAACACAACATCGCCCACTTACAGCTGAACAAGAATTCATGACAATTTGGCTGGAATAAGAAATAAATAACAGTAGCGAACTGAGTTTATTACGCACCTGTTTTCACATACCGATCCTTAACTTTTTGTGCGTAGTATATATGTATGTATGTATGTATGTATGTATATCAGTGTGGTTGAAAAGCCTAAAACAATTCTACAAGTGCTCAGTCCCTTGGGGAGTAACATTAGTTAAAACAAGTGTTTAAGAGGAATATTAAAATTATCTACAAATTTGTTTCTAGCGCTTGGCTATCGTCAGGATGGAGTTTGGGTTGCCCACCGCCGGTGTTATATAGCGTGTGGGGCCCGTTTGCAGCTGTTTTTACGTGCGTGTTGGTTGCACGTGTTTTGGGGGGTTTTCAGGTTGTTGTACGGGGTGTGTTCACTAGCAACGATTTCCATTTGTGCCTGCAGTTGTTTACTATTTCTGTTTTAGTATTAAGAGTTGCTAAGTGTGGTTTACATAGTATTAGCCATTTTTCAGTTAGGCATAGGTTGCATCTTTTTGAAATATTGCTGTATGGTGATGCCCTTTTTATGATTTTCCAGGATATGTTATAGTTTATTTTTGCGTCTTTAAGTTTCCAAATGTATTTGCTCAATTCAGTTTAGTTTTTTTTATTTTTCTTTGTTGAATGACTTTGTGGTTTGTATATCTGGTTTTGAAGTGGTTTTCAGTGATCCCTATGTATGTTTCTTTTTCATTTTCTGATGTCACGGTAGCCTGGTATACAATATTGTTGTGAAGTCATTTATTGCTTAGTGGACACTGCTCTTTTTTGGTGCAGTTGCAAGATTTCCTTTCTTCACCCTTCTTTGCTGTGTTGATTTTCATTTTGTTGG
>CM065715.1:6652197-6704697 GCA_033310375.1 Conus canariensis
ACTCTAGACACAGCCAGGTTTCTCTGAAACCAGTACAACTCTAGACACAGCCAAGTTTCACGGGCCTTTTGTGCCTTCTGAAGAGGATCCCTGGCTGCAGTCTTTAACAGGGCTTTCCCCGTGGTCAGTGGGTTTTCCTCAACGTCAAGGGGCCTTTCCCTAGAGTCCGCGAAATGGCAGACAGAATGTCACGCTATTTACATGAAATACTTGTCACTATTGTTTAACATGATTGTTTCCAAGCACACACGTTTTTACATGAAATATCAAAAGCAGACAAAATTCCACACTGTTTATATAAAATACTTTTCAGTATAAATTAAGATGATTTCCAGGCGCACACGTTCCTATACAAAACATGATTAACCAGATCCTCACAGACTCACAAGCATATATTCCATTTTACAAACTGGCTTTACGCAAAATGTTCACAACTTGTGCGACTTCACGTATGCTTATATTTCAATTGTGCCTCTGCCCCTTTCAGGAAACAAAGTGTTTCTCAAGTCTGTCTGGTAAAAAAAATGATCCCTGAAAAGAAAAATGTGTCTCAGTCGTGTAGTTTCACGTAATTACTTCTATGCACACATGTTTCAGTGCAAAATGTTCACCAGGTTCTGACGGACTCACAAAATGTTTACCATTTACAAACTGGGCTTAAACAGCGCCATCAAAGATCTCTCTCAGCAAACAAAATGCCCTCGTGCTGACAGGCCTATACGCATTTATCCCCCTGGGTTTGGCCTCAGCAAGCCACAAACCCTTCACAATCGCAGCGACCTCACGTCGACTTACAAACTACACATTGTGCTGGTGCCTCTCTCTGTGAAAAATGTCAACTGTGCCTTTCAAGTCTATCTAGGGAAAAAGGTCCTGAAAAGTAAAACATACGTGGATCAATCGTCTTATCTAAATCCATTTAGAATAATCATATCCTTACCTGTAGAAATATTTACATACATGAATCAATCGTCTTGTTTAAATCAAATTCAGAACATGTCTTTCTCTTTGGAAATATCAATTTTGTTTTCTTCCTGGTCTCAAAGTGGGGTGACTGCAGGCGGATATTGGAACAAGAGCGAAAGCAGACTGACTGGGCCGACAGACGACGGAAAATAAACAATCCTTGCTTTGGCAGTTCAGTAACTCTGTTTTTGCTTTTGTTCTTCCTCTTTTCATTTTCATCGCAGGTTACCTAGAGATTTTCTAAAGCTGTCATAGAGCAGTCGTGGCCTTTACGTTATATTTAGAACTGACACCTTCTACGTCATTACAAGCAACAACAACAACAACTATGACGCATGCGCCCTCGCAACTCCTCCTACACGATGCCGCCGACCAGTCTGTCCTCCGTGACAAGGTAACATTCTACAGGTGATCGATCAATCACCTGGTACTACCCACTTGTTCTCTACATTTCACGTTTTCAAGCTGCACGTTTTCCGTGACCACAGCCGAGGCAGAGAAGGGTAAAGAAGGCTTGAACATCCTTCTCTGTTTAACAGCTTGTATGAGAATGTTCTTTCCCTTCGGCATACTCGTTTTATACACCAACACATATCAAACGATTAAAAACTCAGGCGCGGTTCCTGACAGTCTGATACAGATGGAGGAGTGGGATAGGCACAGAGAGAGAGAATGAGAGAGACAGACAGACAGAGACACAGAGAGAGACAGACAGACAGACAAACAGACAGACGTACTGACGACAGAGACAGAGAGAGAGGCAGACAGACAAACTAGGGGTTGAGAGGGGGAAGGGGGAGAGAGAGACTGACAGTCAGAAAGAGACAGACATACGGACAGACAGAGACAGAGAGAGGGGCAGACAGACAGACAGACAACTTAGGGTTGAGAGGGAGAAGGGAAAAGAGAGACAGACAGACACACAGAATGAGAGAGAGAGTGAGTGAGAGACAGACAGAGAGAGACAGACAGACAAGACAGACAGAGATAGACAGACAGAGAAAAAGAGAGACAGAAATAGAGAACAGTCATACAGGACAGAAATACAGACTGATTGTAGTAAATAGGATAGAACAGGAGGGGGTGGAAAACAGAGAACAAAAGGGGAGGAGGAACACACAGAGAGAGAGAGAGAGAGAGAGAGAGAGAGAGAGAGAGAGAGAGAGGGAGAGAGAGAGAGAGAAAAGTAAAGATGGGTGTGAGGGGGACGGGGCAGGAAGAGAGATTTGGGTACGGAGCAAGAGATGGTGATAGAGGAAGTACTAGAGAGAATACATCAACAATATAAACGAACACAAATTGCCCAAACTGCTACCAAGAAGCAGACAGAGAAAAAAAAACTACCTATCTCTGCATCTTCATTAGTTGTAGGTGAAAAAAAACAAAAAGTGAAGAAAAACAAAGGGGACATGCCAATGGGGCAGCAACAGCAGGGTATGCTACGTAATGCTTGCTGCTCGGCTGTGTCTGCCATTGTCATCCGACATAAACCTGTCTGCAGGTAGGTCTCAGGCTGCACTGTTGTCAGCTGAGCATGTGCATTACCCTTTGATGAGGCGAAGGCGAAGGGGGGGGGGGGGGGGGGGGGACGCGAACACAGAAAGAGAGAGAGAGAGAGAGAGAGAGAGAGGAGACGGACAGACAAACAGACTGGTGGGCAGCTGCTGGGAAAAAATTCTTTGCAACACACACACAACACACCACACACACACACACAATACACACACAAATATATATATATATATATATAACACACACACACACACACACAAATATATATATATATATTTGTGTGTGTGTGTGTGTGTGTGTGTGTGTGTGTGTGTGTGTGTGTGTTTGAAGAAACATCCTTGGAATTTATTAGTTTACTATAATTCAGTCCCTTGCGGATTCATTTAAGACTGGCCCTCAGCAGTTGTGTCTTAAGATGTTATCTTTTTATATTTTCTACTTTTCATAAGAAAATGTAGCTTATTTTGCTGTTTCATGATTTTCTATGCTTCTTAGGTGGCACCTTTGGTTGGTTTTTTGAAAATTGAACAAACATACTGTGGTATTACACACCAGCCTTTTTCTGGGATAGCATTCTGCTTGGAACCTAAAAGGCAGAGAAGTCAAATTACCACTTTCCGAGGTCACCGAGGAGAAACAATCAGGTTTCGAAATACCGGTATCTGACCAGAAGTTGTGATATGTTAGTGAGTTTTCTCCCCTTTGGAGATTGTCTTCTGCTTGGATACTATAAACTTGCTGAATGCTTATTTTGTGAAGCATTTATTAATCCCCTTTTACCCACTTAAGCACATACTGTAAGTTAGGCAGAATTATCTACCACTGCAGATATGAATGCTGTTCTTCCCCCTATTTCTTCAATCTAAGACATAAGAGCAAGCTTTGTTTATAATTATATATATATGTATATATAATATATACATACACGTCGATAAGATGGTTAGATCAATGCCCGACTACAGGATGATTCCTGCATGTTTTTGATGTTGTGGTGATTATGACCAGAGCAACAATGATAACTGGTATTGCATTGGCAATAAGCAAAATTGTAGCAGTCATCCCGACATGGCGAGAACAGTGATCAGAATGACTTATTGATCTCAGTATTGCAGTAACTAGCCCACATGCGCTAACGCTGATGATTTGAGCGGTTATTGCAAGATACATTGACCTCTGCAGGTGTTTCTGTCAGACTGTGCAGTCTACACCAAAGAGTTACTTTTTCTTTTTTCGTTTGCTTGTTTTTGAAAGTAGAAAGCTAAGGGAAGAATTTAATGTTTGGGGAAAGACAGATCCAAATGATGTACCTGGAAATGCAAACCTAGGAGGCTTGAACACGTCGAACCGAGTACGTGGTAGAATAATTATAATAGTTAGAGCCATACTTACATGACGGTGTGTATTTTGTACATCAGTACAGCTTTGCTGAAATCTAGTTCTGTTTGCAGAGGGAATGTGTTTAATTTAACCTGCTTTTCCGAGGTGGATAAGGAAGAATCTGGTTCGCAGCTCCTCCGCGCATTGAATTTAGTTTTCTGTGATGACTCTTTGCTGCACAGTTCCATACTGTAGACGCATAGTTGATGTGAGAGAGACAGTAAGCCTGGAATAAAACACTCTACGAGCGTCTGTGTCGACGCAAGGCTTCAGCTGTTTAAGCATAAAGAAGAGACTGCGAGCCAGCTTGTTAGCAGCAGACTCAATGTGAGACTGCCACTTCAGTTCCTCGTCCACTATCACTCCCATGACTTAATGGCTGTGCACTACTTCTGTAGTGTTGCCTTCTATAGTCACACTGAGACTTGGTGTCTCTGCTTATTGATTTTGTCTATAAGTGATTATAGGAGAGAGAGGGAGAGAGAGAGGGGAGGGGAGGGATGGAGGGGGACAGAAAGACAGACAGACAAAGAGCGAGAGACAGAGAGAGATCGGACGATGAAGACAGAAACAGGTGCGGGAAGGGAGAACAAGAGGGTGAGAGAGAGAGGGGAGGAGGGGGGGAGTGAGTGAGTGAGAAAGAGTGAGACAGACAGGCAGGCAGGCAGGTATGCAGGCAGGAATTCTGACAGGCAGGCGAACAGAGAAAAATCAAACCAACCAACCGACAAATACCCCGACAGATTAGACCCCCTACAGAGCAGAGACACACAAGACGTACGCAACCCATACCTTCTGGAACAAGTCCAGAAACCGTACCAACAACTCACGTAGACAAGAACCAACAGGGGCAAGAACAACCCAGTCATAACATCATTAGCTGTGTATGAATTTGCTGATGAAAGAAAGACAGACAGACAGAGAAAGAAAGGAAGAAAGAAAAGAATAAAACCAGCTGATACTGGAAGCAGCGAGGCAGGCTGGGTAATCATTCTCCATGCATAACTGTTTCCGGTCTCTTCTCTTCCATAGCTCTGCCAGCCGTTCTGTCCTATCGGGCCCGTGTCTTGCACATCATGATGGTGATGATGAAGATGAACATGATGGTGATGATGAAGATGAATATGAACATGATGATGATGATGATGATGGTGGTGGTGGTGGTGATGGTGACTATCATCATCATCGCGTTGACTCAACATTTTAACGAAAGGGGGGGGGGGGAGGGGGGGGAGGGCGGGGGGGGGGGGAGCGCATGATGGGACAGGGTAAGGGGAAGAAGAGAAAGAAATGGTTGGAAAGATAGAAAGTCAGAGGGAGTCAGGAAAGGGAGAGAGAAAGAGACAGACAGACAGACAGATCGACAGACAACCAGACAGATAGACAGAGACAAAAAAGAGATAGCTAACAGACAGAGGGAGGGGGCAGGAGAAAGAGAGACAGAGAGCGGGAGAGACAGACAGACAGAGACAGAATGGGAGAGAGATAGAAAGCAAGAGACAGACAGAGAGATAGACAGAGACAGAGAGAGGCAGACAGATAGATAGACACAGATACAGACAAATAGAGAGAGACTGACAGACGGACGGTCAAACAACCAGACAGACAGACGGAGAGAGAGAGAGAGAGAGAGAGAGAGAGAGAGAGAGAGAGAGAGAGTGAGAGAGAGAGAGAGAGGGAGAGAGGAAGAAAGAGAGAGAAAAACAGACAGAGAGAAAGATAGAGAGGTAGACAGAGACAGACACTGACAAATACAGAGGGAGACAGAGAGAGAGAGAGGGGGGGGGGGGAGAGAGAGAGAGAGAGAGAGAGAGAGAGAGAGAGAGAGAGAGGAATAAAGACAGAGAGAGAAAGACAGAGAGAGAAAAATGGGCAGAGAGAAAGATAGAGAGGTAGACAGCACAGACAGACACTGACAAATACAGGGGAGAAGACAGACAGACAGACAGACGAACAAACAACCAGAAAGACGGAGAAAGAGTCGGGGGGGGGGGGGACAAGTAAGTGTGAGAGAGACAGGGACAGACAGGAAGGGAGGAAGAGAGGGAGGGGAAACAGGAGGAAAGCAAACAAGGAGAGAGACAGAAAAATGGAGTGGAATGAGATTTTAAAAATAAACGCAGCAGCAGCAGCGAGTATAGTTCGTTTATGGAACGTTTAGGATGCAGAAATTGCCGAAATGTTTCATTATCCCTTTCATACCTTTACTAGATCTTGTTATGAAATCTCCCCCCCCCCCCCCTTTCCCTTCTCTATTTCTGTCTGTCTGTCTCTGTCTCTCACACACACGTGTGCACGCGCGCGCCACACACACACACACACACACACACACACACACACACCACACACACACACACACACACACTGCGGAATTCGAGGTAATGAACTTGCTGACAGGTCTGCTAAAAAGGGTGCCAAAACAGATACATATGCACAGGCACTTGACATACCCTTGACTTCACAAATAAGTTTAAAAAAATAAAAACGTCAGTTGTTAAAACAAGCAGCTTGGCATCCACACACACACACACACACACACACACACACACACACACACACTACTTGCAGCTTGGCATCGTTTCATACACAAAACAGGAAGACTATTTCAGTTTCTAGAACACAAAACAGGTCTTCAATTTTGTTCATGTCAACAGCATCCAACACCTACGTATTCATGACATATTTCTATAAAGATTTTTTTGTACACATTTTTTTTCTCACACTAAAACTAAATACTCTTTCAAAACTAGATATAACAATACTACAAAATGTGACTGTGGGGACACAAAAATATCCAGAGATTATGTCTTTGTTCGAGTGACAGTCTCTCAGAGCATATTGGCCATATTTACCGGGGGGTAATTTGTGACTGGTCTTTTCTCAAATCTTGATCTTGCTTGTACAGTTACCTTTTCTTTCCACTGTCATCCAGTTAGGTATTTAATTCACTCTGTGATTGATAACAGTTCTTTGATGAAATGCATGCACATTCTCTCTCTCTTCTCTCTCTCTCTCTCTCTCTCTCTCTCTCTCTCTCTTTGATGATGGTATCTTCCCAGAAAACTGGAAAGAATCTGTAACCTTGCCGATATTCAAGAAAGGCGATGTAAATAATCCTAATAATTATAGAGGTATCTCTTTAGTTGACGTTAGTAGTAAATTGTATAGCACTGTTCTTAACAATAAATTACAGGAGTGGGTTGAATGTGATAATATCACCGGAGAACATCAAGCTGGGTTCAAAAAGGGTTACTCTACTATCGATCATATGTTTACTCTCCTCGCATTTTTCTTTAAATCGTAAACTTTATGTTGCGTTTATTGACTTCGAAACAGCCTCTGACTCCATAAACAGACAGCTTCTGTGGAGAGTATTACTTAAAAATGGTGTCAAGGGGAAATTATTCAACTGTATTAGAGCTATGTACAAAGTTGTTAAAACAAGGGTAAGAAGTGGGTCCAGTCTGACAGATTATATTAACTGTGTTGCGGGAGTAAGGCAAGGTGATGTCTGTAGCCCTGTACTATTTTCAATTTTCATTAATGAGTTTGCCATTGAGGTAATTAATAATGGCCTTCATGGTGGACGATTTACAAATGATGTTTTAGAACTATTTATCCTACTTTTGGCAGATGACGTTGTTTTGGTTTCAAAAACAATAGTTGGCTTACAACGTCAGCTAAATAATCTGAGCAGGGCTGCATCGTCATTAGAGTTAAAAGTTAACATGAGTAAAAGCAACATTGTGGCGTTTAGAAAGGGAGG
Organism: Conus canariensis; assembly: GCA_033310375.1. Lineage (NCBI taxonomy): Eukaryota > Metazoa > Mollusca > Gastropoda > Neogastropoda > Conidae > Conus > Conus canariensis. The sequence goes on from CM065715.1 coordinate 6,659,819, forward strand.
TTATTTCGCGGCGAGGGAAGGATGGAAGTATGATGGACTTATTATACCTGTGCTCAATGTTTATAAATACTCGGGGATCTACTTTTCTACACGCCTAAGTTTTACGTTTGCTTGTAAAGACCTTGCATGTAGGGCAAAGAATGCTTTGATATGTGTAATAAGAAGATTGCATGCTTTGAATAATAATTCGCTGGAATTATTCTTAAAAATATTTGATTCCCAGATACAGCCCATGTTGATGTATGGGGCTGAAATTTGGGGTTAGATAATGCCGTTGTTCATTGTGAGGCTGTGCATTTATTTGCTTTGAAGAGGTTTCTAGGTCTCGACAGGCGTATCTCTAATGACTTGGTGTATGGAGAGTCCAATAGATATCCACTGTTCATTGGTTCAGCCGTTAGATGTATGCGGTATTGGTTAAAGCTCTTACACATGGATCATTATAGATTGCCTCGTAAATCTTATGAGATGTTTGAATTGGATGTAAGGGGAAAAACGAACTGGGTTTCAAATGTGCGTTTGTTTCTGTGTAAGCATGGCTTTGGGGATGTTTGGCTGACTCAGGGTGTTGGAAATAAAAAAAAACAGCTTATTCGTGCTTTTCGACAAAGGTTGATTGAATGTAGATGGCAAATGTGGGATGACCATATCCAGACTAGTGAACGGTATGATTTATACAGAAATTATTCTAGTTTCCAATATATTCAGCCTTATCTAAAACTGGATCTGGACATGCGTTTGAAAAGATTAATTGCTAAATTTAGAGTCGGTGTTTCTGAAATAAGGACTCATTACTTAAGATACAGGAAACATACACAAACTGACTTGGTTTGTCCATTGTGTGTGCAAGGTGAGGAAAATGAAATACATTTTATGTTCCTTTGTCCAGCTTTAGAAGATCTTCGCCAAAAATTTATCCCACAGAAATATTAAAGGCGCCCGTGTATGTTTCGATTACAGTTACTACTTAGCTCTAACAGTTATTAGGAATTTAGGTATGTTTTTGTGTAAGGCGTCTAAGATCAGAGAAATAATGACGTCTTAGTTGATGTTCTTATTGGTATAGTTGTTTCTCTTTTTTTTTCTTTCGTGACTAGTGATTTTGTTTCTTACACATTATAATGTGAATGATTGTGCTCATTCCCCTTCAAATGGGCCAATGGCCTTACTGAATAAAAATCTGAAGTCTGAACTCTCTCTCTCTCTCTCTCTCTTCTCTCTCTCTCTCTTTTCCTTTCACCTCACCCATCCCACCGCGTCTTAAATTGTGAACAGACGTAAATGAAAGTTAATGACACGGCCAATCACACACAAAACACACACACACACACACACACACACACACACACACACGCACACACACACACACACACACACACAAGAGGAGACAGACAGACAGACAGACAAACAGACACACAGACAGACAGACAGACTGACAGACAAGAAGGCAGACAGACAGACAGAGACAGAGAGAGCAGGGAGGAGGGGGGTTAATGTTATAGAAAAAAAGGATGGAAGCATGGGAAGAAGAAGAAATGTCCCGATACAAGAACAGGGTGGGGAAAGTTAAATAAACAATTTCATCGCGCCAGTGTAAACTTGCACACGCGCGCGTTGCCCTCTGTGTGTGTGTGTGTGTGTGTGTGTGTGTGTGTGTGTGTGCGTGTGCGTGTGTGAGTGTGAGTGTGTGTGTGTGTGTGTGTGTGTGTGTGTGTGCAGTCCAGAACGTGCGTTATTACATGTGCGTAGTGTTCATGGAAAGGAAATAGTAACATTTGAGCTATACACTACAGAGAGAGAAAAAAAAGAAAGAACAAAAAAAAAAAAATGCAGGATCAAACAAATAATCGTGATAAGTTAAAACTAAAGATAGAAACAAATAAACAAAGTAAGAAATTGGGCGGGGGGGGGGAGACAGAAAGAAAGAAACAGGGGAAAAGAAGTAAGAAAGAAAGGAGAAGAAAAAAAACGAGAGAAAAGAAAGAAAGTAGAAAGAAAACAGGGGCAGACAAATGACTGTACATCTTCTAAACTTAACCCTCAGCATACACGAACAAATTACACAGGCAATGTGCAGCAACCAACGACAAGAATAAAAAAAAAAACAGGGAACAACAACAACAACAACAAAATCTGCAATCTTGGCAGCCTCAGGGTCTTCTAGCTGCTGAAGGCGGAAACGCCAAGACGCTGCAAGTGATGCTGAAAGCGGGAGGCTGGCAGAATGAATCTGGTTACGTGGCTGTTCACCCCGTCTTCATCCCTCATAAAACTGTCATCAAAGCTGTGTTCAAACTCTGTTATTTTGTTCCTACCTGCAATGTTTCTTACTACTTACTGCTACAGACTTCACGGCATGTTGCTCCTTGTTTCTTTCTTGTTATTTTTCACTTGCATTTTGCTTCTTTTTGATACTTTTTACCCACTCCTCACTATATTTTGGGCCATTGCTTGCTTTTTTTTGTTACTCTACGCCTCTACTGTTTACCACGGTCAGCTACTTTCTAAAACTCTTTACTACAGTTTGCTATTTCCAAATATTTTTTCCACATTTTGATACTTTAAACCACTGTTTTTGATTTTTTTTTTCAAAACTACACTGAACCCAACTTTATACTACTTTTTAAAACTTCGTACTATTATTTTCCACCTTTTGCTCTGTCAACACTACTTCTTGCTACTTTGTACCACTATTTGGTATGGTTTGCTGCCATTTTCCGTCTGTTTGCTACTTTTTACTTCCATTTCTTATGTTTTGCTACCTTTTGCTTCTGTTTGCTACCTTTTATTACTATTTTCTACGTTTCACTGCTATTTGCTGTTTTTTAAACTAATATTTTCTTTATGTTGCTTCTTTCTACTATTTTTTGTCTTAACATTTTAAATGCTTTTTTTAACTGCTCTCTACTTCTTCTTTTTACGTTTTGCTACTTTTGATTACTGTGCTATTTTCTACCACATTTTGCTCCGGTTGCTACTTTTAACTACTTTACGCTTCTGTTTGTTACATTTTGCCACAATTTTCCATGGTTTGTTTACGCCTTCCCATTTATTTTATGGTTCTTTTCTACTGTTTGTTATCGCCGTTTAAACTCCGTCTTGCACTGGTCAAACTTCTTTTTTTTTTACTTTAAGTAAATAGTACCGCCATAACTAGGGTGAGTGTGTAGCGTCACGCCAGGGTTAAATCAGAACAGTCAGTTCTGCACACCAGTGAACTGACTCCAGTCACATCCCGGGTCGACGGTTTCATGATGCAGTGTCTCCGACTACTCCCTGTGAAGTGCTGACTCTGAAGCTAAGAAAGTGCTACCCAGGTGTGGCAATGTATGGGAGACGTAGCGGGAGCAGTGCAGGAGTAAAGTAGGAAAAAAGCATAACCATAAATCAAGTTAAAACAACTATGATATTAAAATACAAAAATGTATACGAAGATTCACCATTATGACCAGGGGGGAAATGCAGAAGTAAAGGCAAGTAACTTTAGTTATAGCGAAAAAAAGTAATTTCATCAAAGACAAACTTCGATAGACTCTCTCTCTCTCTCTCTCTCACACTACCTCTCACACACACACACACACACACACACACACACACACACACACAAACACACACACATCTGTTTGGTTTTCCAAAATACGTATTCCTTTTCTCTCTCTGTGTGTGTGTGTGTGTGTGTGTGTGTGTGTGTGTGTGTGTGTGTGTGTGTGTGAGTACAATTTGTTAATGTTGATAGCTGCTTGGAATTACAATGGTTTTGGTAGTTGTTAGCCCTGATTGTGACGAGAGTGCGCTGTGCGGTAAGGGATCATGGCAGGATACTGGCATCTGTAATAAACGTATCATCTTTTTAGCTTGGCCTGCGCCTGATCTATGCTGCGATTGAGAGCTATTAACAGTTAATGCAATCTTGGGGATGTAAATAGATGTCCCTACCTTTAAATTTTCCCCCTTTTACTTTCCTTTTTTCATTGTAACTTTTTTTTCTCTCTCTCTAACCCAGTGCAACATGAAAACGTTTGCCCTTGTTTATGATTTTTTTCTCAACCCCCAAACTCCATCTCACAAATTCATCTACCCCGCCCCTCCCCCTCCTCCTATACTTTCTCACTCTCCCCTCCTCCCCTCTCTCTCTCTCCTGTATGCATGGGCCTTTTTTTTTTTTTTTTTTTTAAAACTCAACATGTATTCAAGTTTGCTTTGTATACAGTGTGTGTGTGTGTGTGTGTGTGTGTGTGTGTGTGTGTGTGTGTGTGTGTGTGTATGCGTGTGTGCGTGCGCGCGCACGCAGGCATGTGTGTAGCCTACTGTTCATTTCCAATTATGAACTTGGTTTATCCTAGTTCGTTTCCACAAAAAAAAAAAACGTTTCCACAAAAAAAAGTAATTATACACACACACGCGCGGCGCGCGCGACACACACACACACACACTATATATATATATATATATATATATATATATACTTTTTTATCGTTTCTTTAATTGAGGACCAGTCGTAAAAAAAAAAAAGCAAGTGGGCAAAATAGTTTATGCTCTCTCTCTCTATCTGTGTGTGTGTGTGTGTGTGTGTGTGTGTGTGTGTGTGTGTGTGTGTGTGTTATACTTGTAATTATCTTTGTTCTTAACATTATCATTGTCGTCATCTTTTGTTGTCATCGACATCATCGTCATCAGCAGCAGCACATGATAACTGCCATACATCGGGGACATCAGCTGCAAAACATCGTGCACGCTCGTTCAACCTGTTATCTAAATGGCCTGTGCTCTCAGGTTTCTTTGAAAAACAAACGAACACAAAACAGTGCCTGACCATCCCTCCACTATGCCACTCCCCGGGCACCTAATTAGCTCGTGTCAGCTTCCCGCCACGCTGTTAACGGCCGTCCTGCCTCCCTGCACACCTCACTATCAGTGTAGATCACCTGAACACTGTCAAACTCAGGTGGCTTCCTCCTGTTTGGCAGGTGAGGGCAGACTTTGCGCCTGTCTGTTATCAAACAAAATAACGCCGCTGTGCGCGTGCCTGGGTGCCGTGACCTCGGTGCAGCCCTGTATTCTGGAAGCGGGTTTCACGTGCATCGAGTGCGTCCGTCTGTTTTGTCTCGCCGACTTTTCGGGGCGAACTGCGTAAAATGGGCCAGGGAAGCGATCCTGTCATGATCGCGAAAAAAGAGCGAGAGGGAACACACACACACACACACACACACACACATGCCAGCGCGTGCGCGCGCGCACACACACACAAGATACGTATAATAAACAGTGATGAAAATTGTGTATGCTATAGGTGTGGCACACACATGCAAACTCACACACGCACGCGTGCGCGCGCGCGCGCTCGCTCCCCCCCCCCCCCCCCCACACACACACACACACAGGCGCGCGTACATTCCATTCAAATACTGGAAGTGCAAAATCAACCAACTTTGAACTGTCTTCTCTCCCTCGTACCCTTCTCACCTTTCCTTTCTCTCTTCCCTTGCTCCTGATGAATGTTGTTTTGCAAAATATCTGGACATGGGCAATGTTCCAGGTCTGAATTTTACAGTTAGTAGATATCAATGCAATACCTACAACCGATTTTTTTTGTCACTGAGATCCAAGAATCATTTGTTGAGAAATTTTGTTAAAATATCAAAACCAAACGTGACCCATCTCACAGCGTGTACGATTGTAGGGAAAAAAAACCTGGATCTGTCCTTGGATGTGTGTATCCACACCGAAATTTAATGCATTCATCCTTAAACCGCCTTCCCTCTTTCCATTGGCTTTTACATCCATTGGTTCAGCGGTTTTTGCATGATCGAAATGACAGACGAATAAAGCGATAGACGGGTGTGAAAGCGTAACCAAACCTGTGGGAAGTTTTAACAAAAGTCAGCGGTACGGACGATTAAACGTCTGTTGTGCTCTTTTTTTTCTCTTTCTTCCGCCATTCGCAAGTTCCCACCTAGAGGCTTCAGCATGAAGTCGGAGAGGAAATTGTTGTTTGCTTTTCTTTCGTATCAGACAACTAATTGGCAACAGTTATTTTGTTTTTATCAAAGATGAAGTGGACGTAAAACGGAAATAATCTCCGCCTCTTTTACTTGTAAACATTAATGTAGTACTGTATGTATCGGGGTAAGTGGTTAGTCGGACTCTGCCGACTTCCCTGCAGCTGGATGGAAGAGCCGTCTATGTGTTCATGTGTTGATCCCTCGTACATACTGGCCCCACATGCCAGCCTTTCAACTATTCCCCGACTGTGAGTCCGTGTGTGTGTGTGTGTGTGTGTGTGTGTGTGTGTGTGTGTGTGTGTGTGTGTGTGTGTGTGCGTGCGTGGGTGGTGTGTGTGTGTGTGTGTGTGTGTGTGTGTGTGAGGGGAGAGTGAATCTCTCTCTCTCTCTCTTTACACACACACACACACACACACACACACACTTACGTACGTCACAAATGACATTCTCCACTGTGTGACCGCATCGTTTTCCCAAACCAAGCTATTGATGCAATTTGCTGTGCACGTGCAGCTCGCTTTCATACTGGGCTTGCACTGAGGTCACCACACTGAGGAATGCTCACACGGCCGTTATTTTATTTGATAACACATGGAAGGGAGGTTTGAGCAGCAAGAAAAAAAAGTAGAGAGAAAAAAGGGGGGAAACCTGCAATCGGGAATCATACCACCTACTGTTGACTAGCGTTCATAACATTAGCAGCTGAAAATGTGTACTAATGTGTGCCCGTCATTAGTATGACGATAAGCTGACACCTGTTCTTGTCTTCCTCTCTCTCTCTCTCTCTCTCTCTCTCTCTTTGAAATCAATTTCTTTATTCTTGTTTGTTGTTTCAATCGCTTTTTCTTTCTTTAAATTCATCTATGCCACAATGTTAATGGAGGAACAACTCATCTACCTTCTAATGTATTTGTGAAGATATGTGTGTTTGTTAACAGTTTTGTTAAGTTTTAGTTGCTAGTCATTCTTAGTTAGTAAGCGGGGCTAGGGCTGGATGAAAAAAAAAGCATGTGTTTGCTTATCTGTTACCCTTGAAAATAAAGATTATCATCATCATCATCATCATCTCTCTGCTAGCTCTCTCTCTCTCTCGCTCTCTCCGCTCGCAGTCTCATTCACACACGCGCGCGCGCACACACGCACACACACACACAAAGACTAAACTACTTTTGTGAAAAAAAACAAAGATATTCCAACAAACCAAGCAGGTTTTCGAAAGGGTAGAAGTGCTACTGACACTTGTTCAAACTTACTACTCAAATTAAGCATCCGTTTTCCAGGAGAAAATGTTTACTAGCGACCTTTTTTGATATCACTAAAGCTTATGATCAAGTATGGCACTCCCGTTTGCTTTATAAACGTAAAAAGAGATTGGATTATCAGGAAACATTTATGATTTTCTTAAAGACTTCTTAGAAAATAGATATATTAGAACGAAGGTAGGGAACTTCTATTCTACAAGAAGGAAACTGCACATGGGCATTCCTCAGGGGTCTGTTATTGCCCCTTTACTTTTTAGTATTCTGATGTACGATTTACCCACAAAAATTACTAAAAATATAGAACTAGTCCAACACGCAGATGACATATGCATATGGATGAATGTGACACTGAAAAAATGTATATCTGTCAGATCGCAAAACTATATTAAAAAGCTATATCAAAAAGAATTAAATACCTTTTGAACTTACATGACTGAAAATGGTTTGCAAATATCAACTGAAAAAACACACATGATGTTATTTAATACTGGATCTGATCCAGTTAATATGCCTTTATTTCAAGTCAACGGCATACCCATCAAATATACAAAAATAGTGAAATTCCTTGGAGTAAATTTAACATCAAAGTTGTCATGGAATTTTCATATAGAGCATATTCTAACAAAAGCTCGAAAAACTTTAAATCTATTAAAGATTATTAGCAAGCATGCTTTGGCTCAGGACACAGTCACTCTTTTGCACCTTTCTACTGCACTGGTTAGATGAAAATTAACGTATACACAAGAGGTGTTCTTCAGTGCACCCAAATACTTACTGAAAAAACTTCAAAGTATTGATTCCAAAGCATATAACATAGCTATAGGACTACCAGTCCATGCGTCTTGTACAAAAGCATACAGTGCTGCTGGGATATTACCACTGGAAGAAAATAGGAATCTTGCATGCACCAAACTGCTATAAGAAGTTCTACTATAGAGAACAACATAGGCCCTGAAATAAATATTAAATCGGATACTGATTTTCCCAAAAGGGCTAAAAAAATATATCATCTCAAACGACTCTGAGAACATATACTTCCTCGATTTTAGAATCCTCAGATATCAAATTAACATCTACTGCAAAAAGATCCATTGTGTCTCCAATCCCTCCCTGGAAACTGATAAGAGCACATTTTGATATTGAGCATACAGATTTAACAAAGGCTGAAAATACTAATTTGTTATTATCCAATATCAGAATTCATTTGCATGATCACTATTTCAACCATTTTAAGATATACACTGATGGATCATTAATCAATGAACATGCAGGTGCAGCATACATTATCCCAGGCCTTAACAAAGAAAAGTCTTATTATCTCGGAAAAAAAAAAAATCTATATTCACTGCTTAGTTAACTGCTATAATTATGGCTTTAAAGTTTGTTGTTGATTACCCTCAAAATTTATTTAAAGCTGTTTTATGCATAGATTCCAAGTCAGTTCTTACTGCAATGAAGAATTTTAAATTAAAAGTTCGACCTGAGATGATCACTGAAATGAATAACTTAGTCCATTTCCTCTCAGTCAGAGACACTGAAATGACATTTCTTTGGGTGCCCTCCCACTGTGGGTTATATTATAATGAAAAGGTTGATTTTCTAGCAAAGAGAGGAGCAAAACGATCAGCAGATTCGGATTTTTGAAACTTCTCTATGTCAGTGCAAGAGTGCTATACTTTGGCGGAAAAAGTACAATTTTCTAATTTTCAATGAAATTGGAAATGAAATGAGGCAGGGAACAGTAAACAATAAACAGTAAACAAGTGGGGTAACTTTTGCTCCCATAAGAAAACCTAACACAGAGCAACTTTTATTCAAGACTGGCACAGCCTTTTAAACTTGAATAAAGTCAGACAAATACATACATAGACGAACAATCTAATAGTGGGGGGAAAAACAAGCGCAGGCCAACAACTCAACTGTCTTCATAGTAATGACCTGGCAAAGATTTGGACTTAAGGAGGGGTGGGGGGGGGGGGGGAGTTTGAAGATGGAGAAACTGGGAACATGAAATTAAGAAAATGTATTACAGATATGAAAACTCTTCACTAGCTGCATAAGGGAACCATCGCAATCCCTTTTGAAGGCAGATATATTTGTATTGCCTGCTCCGAGGCCTTTCGTCCGCTGGATCGGAACTCATCAGGGAGACACGGCTGGTTGAGTCTGCGCTCCTGGCGTCAAATAGAGACACACCACAGTTCATAATACCGCGGTGTTCTCACCACCAAAGGTGCAAAAAAGAATCCAATAGCACCCCCAATCCAATAGGCAATACAAATGTATCTGCCTTCAAAAGGGATTGCGATTGTTCCCTTATGCAGCTAGTGAAGAGTTTTCATATCTGTAATACATTTTCTTAATTTCATGTTCCCAGTTTCTCCATCTTCAAACTCCCCCCCCCCCCCCCCCCTCCTTAAGTCCAAATCTTTGCCAAGTCATTACTATGAAGACAGTTGAGTTGTTGGCCTGCGCTTGTTTTTTCCCCCACTATTAGATTGTTCGTCTATGTATGTATTTGTCTGACTTTATTCAAGTTTAAAAGGCTGTGCCAGTCTTGAATAAAAGTTGCTCTGTGTTAGGTTTTCTTATGGGAGCAAAAGTTACCCCACTTGTTTACTGTTTATTGTTTACTGTTCCCTGCCTCATTTCATTTCCAATTTCATTTTGATTGAATTGAGGTTATTTGTATTTGTTTCTGTCCGTCTGTGTGTTTGTCTTTTGATCTCCCTTGTATCCTTGGGTGGATCCTCAAGCGTAGGCTCAAAGATTGTCCCCTACATTTTATACTATTTGCATAATGTCTTTAGTTTTTCAGCAACTTTTTTTCCTCCCCACACTTTCGTTTGGTTTCATTTACTACCCTTCACTGGCTGCTTTGGGGGTGCTATTGGATTCTTTTTTGCACCGTTGGTGGTGAGAACACCACAGTATTATGGACTGTGGTGTGTCTCTATTTGACGCCAGGAGCGTAGACACAACCAGCCTTGTCTCCCTGATGAGTTCCGATCCAACGAACGAAAGGCCTCGGAGCAGGCAATACAAATATATCTGCCTTCAAAAGGGATTGCGATTGTTCCCTTATGCAGCTAGTGAAGAGTTTTCATATCTGTAATACATTTTCTTAATTTCATGTTCTCAGTTTCTCCATCTTCAAACTCCTCCCCTCACCCACCCCTCCTTAAGTCCAACTCTTTGCCAAGTCATTACTATGAAGACAGTTGAGTTGTTGGCCTGCGCTTGTTTTTTTCCCCCACTATTAGATTGTTCGTCCATGTATGTATTTGTCTGACTTTATTCAAGTTTAAAAGGCTGTGCCAGTCTTGAATAAAAGTTGCCTGTGTTAGGTTTTCTTATGGGAGCAAAAGTTACCCCACTTGTTTACTGTTTATTGTTCCCTGCCTCATTTCATTTCCAATTTCATTTTGATTAAATTGAGGTTATTTGTATTTGTTTCTGTCCGTCTGTGTGTTTGTTTGTCTTTTGATCTCCCTTGTATCCTTGGGTGGATCCTCAAGCGTAGGCTCAAAGATTGTCCCCTATATTTTATACTATTTGCATAATGTCTTTAGTTTTTCAGCACCCCCCCCCCCCTTTCGTTTGGTTTCATTTACTACCCTTCACTGGCTGCTTTGGGGGTGCTATTGGATTCTTTTTAGCACCCTTGGTGGTGAGAACACCACGGTATTATGGACTGTGGTGTGTCTCTATTTCACGCCAGGAGCGTAGACACAACCAGCCTTGTCTCCCTGATGAGTTCCGATCCAGCGGACGAAAGGCCTCGGAGCAGGCAATACAAATATATCTGCCTTCAAAAGGGATTGCGATGGTTCCCTTATGCAGCTAGTGAAGAGTTTTCATATCTGTAATACATTTTCTTCATTTCATGTTCCCAGTTTCTCCATCTTCAAACTCCCCCCCCCCCCCCACCCCCTCCTCCTTAAGTCCAAATCTTTGCCAAGTCATTACTATGAAGACAGTTGAGTTGTTGGCCTGCGCTTGTTTTTTCCCCCCACTGTTAGATTGTTCATCCATGTATGTATTTGTCTGACTTTATTCAAGTTTAAAAGGCTGTGCCAGTCTTGAATAAAAGTTGCTCTGTGTTAGGTTTTCTTATGGGAGCAAAAGTTACCCCACTTGTTTACTGTTTTTCTAATTTTCATTTAATAGAACGAGGAACTGGGGTTTGGTTTACACTGATGAAATTAAAAATATTCATGAAAAGTTAGGGAAGTACGATCAAAACATATATCGTAGACGACAGATAAGTTCCTGATCTGTAATGGAAATGGACTGTTTTAAACAAAGTATTTCAAAAATATACACTGTAATGTGGTTCATAGCATATCACTGATCACATTCTTTTATGTAACTTAATGAAGAAATTCATTCCAAATACGCATGTACAGCCTATTCCAAATGTTTCCTGACAGCAAGTGAACATTACTTTTCTTTTTGTACTTAGCTAAAAGTCCAATTGGCAAATATTTATTTATAATAGGTCATGGTGAGATGAGACAGAAGAGTTATATGTTTGATTTTTTTTATCTTTGATTATGTGGATTTCTAATTTTGTGTTATAGCTGTAGTATAACTTAATTCTTTTGAACTTGTTGTGTTAACGTTTTTTTCCCGGCCCCACTTTTTTTTTTTTTTCGTCTAATATCACGTAATGTGGAAAGACGTAAAACAACACACACACACACACACACACACACACACACACACACACACACACACACACACACACACACACACACAGGGGCGTGACATGGTAGATTTTTGCTGAGACCCCTGTTTTGTTTACTTCCACAACATGAGTCAATGGGTGTGTCATCGTGGCTGTAAGCAGTCTATACTGTCGGCACCACAGGGCATCACGCATCTGTACTAGGACTCCTTACAGTATCACTGCGCTGCTTTGAAAGAAAGAAAGAAAGGAAAAAAGGAAGGAAGGGATGAAACAAGAAGAGACAGAGAGAGAGAGAGAGAGAGAGAGAGAGAGAGAGAGAGAGAGAGAGAGACGAAGGAAAAGAAGGAAGGAAGGGAGAAAGGATGTTAGAAAGAAAAGAACAGAAGAGGCAGGGATGGAAGGAAAGAAGAAAGAAAGGAGGAAAGAAGACGAAAAGAATGAAACACAAGAACAGGGAAGAACAGAAAGACAAAACGGACAGAAGGAAGATAAGAAGAAGAAAAAAGAAAAAAATACGGAACGAGAGAAAGTCGGAAAGAAAGGAAAGACAATGAAAGGAAAATATAAAAATGAAACAGAAGGAAAGAGTGGAAAACAAAGACAAATGGGAAGGGAGGTATAAAAATGAAACAGAAGGAAAGAGTGGAAAACAAAGACAAATGGGAAGGGAGGTATAAAAATGAAACAGAAGGGAAAGAGTGGAAAACAAAGACAAATGGGAAGGGAGGTATAAAAAAAATCAGATAAAAGAGGGAAAAAAAGACAAAGAAGAACGAAGGAATTGACGAAATAATTTTATTCTAAAAGAATTAGCCAAAAGAAAATACGTGAAAAAAGGAACAGAACAGGAGGACGGAAGACAGATTTACAGAATAGAAGAAGAAAGAAAGAAAGAAGAGAAAGAAAGAGAGACAAGCGATGCTGAATCAGTGATAGGAGTGAAAGTACTGCTTCAATACTGTGTCAGAACGGTAAAACCGTCTGCCTTCTTTACGTTCATTGTGCGTGAATTGACCATCCCACGTAACTGACCATCGCGATTTTTCATGGTTTGTTCAAATTGTTATTTGCCTCTTTCTTAATGGAGCACTTTGGAAATTTTGACTTTCAGTCTTTGGGACCAAAGTGGGTTGTTATTAAGAAAAAAAAAAGTGAGGTCTGAATTTTTTAAATAGATTTTGAAGAATCGTTTAACATGATCTCTGAAGCAAAAAACACACACACACACAAAAAACACACACACACACCTACACGCACGGACGCACGCACGTACAGAGAGAGAGAGAGAGAGAGAGAGAGAGAGAGAGAGAGAGAGAGAGAGAGGACCTGATAGTGAACCCAAGTAGGATGAGCGGCGATGTTTAAGTTTTCAATGTCTTTTAATTTTTCACGCGCGATCACTGATTTCGGGTTCCTGCTGATCCCTCTGTGGGCAGACACTACAGACCCATAGTTCTGAACGCTTTACCACGGAGACTGATGGCAGACACTACAGACCAATAGTTCTGAACGCTTTACCAAGGAGACTGATGGCAGACACTACAGACCCATAGTTCTGAACGCTTTACCACGGAGACTGATGGCAGACACTACAGAACCATAGTTCTGAACGCTTTACCAAGGAGACTGATGGCAGACACTGCAGAACCATGGTTCTGAACGCTTTACCACGGAGACTGATGGCAGACACTGCAGAACCATGGTTCTGAACGCTTTACCAAGGAGACTGATGGCAGACACTGCAGAACCATGGTTCTGAACGCTTTACCACGGAGACTGATGGCAGACACTGCAGAACCATGGTTCTGAACGCTTTACCAAGGAGACTGATGGCAGACACTACAGACCCATAGTTCTGAACGCTTTACCCAGGAGACTGATGGCAGACACTACAGAACCATAGTTCTGAATGCTTTACCAAGGAGACTGATGGCAGACACTACAGACCCATAGTTCTGAACGCTTTACCACAGAGACTGATGGCAGACACTACAGAACCATAGTTCTGAACGCTTTACCAAGGAGAATGATGGCAGACACTACAGAACCATAGTTCTGAACGCTTTACCACGGAGACTGATGGCAGACACTACAGAACCATAGTTCTGAACGCTGTACCACGGAGACTGATCGTTAGTCAATTCTAAATCACAAAAGCTCTCATAGATATGGCTGAAATTTCTGACCACATTTCCTCTGAGACAAAGGGTTGGATTCGTGGCCATGTTTAATTTCATGAAGAAACAGATTTCATACAGCGTTATTTGTAACAATGCCACAACGTCCAAAAACTAAATGCAGCAATGTAACCGCTGTTACTATGTAGCAAATTCCACTAAAGCATGTGACCATGCAAGCGTATGGACGAGAAACTGGAAGCACTGTTACATTTTAATAGTTACTTTTTCGTCAAGACCGTTGCAATGTTACTTTTTTTTTCGTGGAGATCGCCGCAAAGTTACATTCTTCGTGGACCTTGCAGCAATGTTACATTTTAACTGTTACATTTTTTTCTTCTGGACTGCTGCATTATTACATTTTTTGGTGGAATTTGTTGCATTGTTATTTCATTCCTGAACCTTATTCCATCGTTAAATTTTCATGCATATTGCCAGTACAGGCTTTCATGAGTAACACGCAGGGACTGGGCAGAAAATAAAGGAAAGAAAGGGAAGAGAAAGGCAGCGGGGGTGGGGGTGGGTGGGAGGGGAGTTGTTTGGGACAGGTGGCATTTTGTATTACCTAACGACCTCCCAAGGAGAAGTCTGATAAACTGTAGAAGTGTGATGAACTGTTTATATTTTCTTAAGTCCCCGGAGTGGCTAATTCCACCTGATGAACGTGTGCCAAAAAAAATCTGATGCACGTGCGTTGGCATGCCACATTTGTCAAGGAATAAAGACACATTGTGCTGATGACAGAATGAAATGAGTTCTTTGTCTTTCTGTCAGCCACACCCCTGCCTTCATCTCTCTCTCTCTCTCTCTCTCTCTCTCTCTCTCTCTGTCTGTCTCCGTCTGTCTGTCTGTCTCCCTCTCTCTCTGTCTCTCCGCTCAAGCGTTGTGACCATTGGCTTCACGGTCATGATTGCTTTTTTACCTTCACTTCGTGTTATACGTTGTTCCTCATGCCTACAACATGTATGCTTAGTCTGTGCATTTTTCACTCTCCTACAATTTGTTTAAACATTATTCCTGATCCCTTTCTCATCATTGATATTTCGGTTGTTGTTATCATCTTATTACAGTTAACATCATTGCTGATATTGCCTTTATTGTTCTAACCATCTGGTGGTTTTACTTTATGTCGTAGTTCAACATGTGTTTTATCAGAATAGCAAAGGCAGACTGGAAACTAGGTAAGCAGCCGAAATTCTTTGTCCTCGGCTTATAAAGTCTATAAGTCTTGATTCTCTCTCTCTCTCTCTCTCTCTCTCTCTCTCTCTCCCGCCCCTCTCTCTCTCTCTCTCTCTCATACACACACACACGCGCGCGCGCCATGCGCACGCACGCACACATACACACGCACACATACATGCACGCACACACACACACACACACATGCACACACACACACACACACACACACACACACACACAACACACAAAACACAGACACACACAGACACACACACACACACACACACACACACACGATTTGTTGGACAGCCAGCACGAAGTATTTCAATGTGGCCAGAGCATTCGATTTCATCTTTGCAATAAGTAGTTGTTCATATCAGTAAAAACAAACAAACACACTCCCGGAATCTTCAGAACCTGATGGAAAGGGAAGACAAAGTGACGTCACACCAGATATCAGCCCTGTTTCCCCCTTCACCATTCAAGACAGTCGTCTATCCGACAGTCATCATTCCTACGGCTCTCCCAACCAATGGGAGAACGTTACTATTTTGGTGCATGGTGAGGATGATTAGTGCATGGTGAGGGAGTTGGGGAGGGGGTGAGGGTTGGACAAAAGACTGATCATAATAAGAACAACCTTCCTTCTTTACATCTAGTCCTTAAAAAAACATTATCTTGTCTGTGTGAAAGATAAAGAAAATTTTATACGGAAAGAAGCCGGATGAGAAATTTGAATGTTAAGACTTGAGTCTTGGTTTTTCATATCTTCTGTTCAATTTAAATACACTGCGTACATACATACACACATACATATATACATGCCTATATGCATGTAGAGAGAGAGGGGGGGGTAGACCGAGAGAGAGAGAGAGAGGGGGGGAGATAAAGCGAGAGAGAAAGAGGGAGAAAGAGAGAGAGAGAGAGAGAGAGAGAGAGAGAGAGAGGGAGAGAGAGAGATCGGGCCACGTGATTCACAAAGTTCTGGAATCTTGCAATCGGTGGCAAGGGCTGTGGGTATTCACCGTTGAGCATTCTGCTCGGACAGTGAGATTGAAGATCAGAATGGCTTAAATCAGAAAACGTAATTATAAATAGTGCACATGGGAAAATATAATGGTAGAACTGGAAATGATGTCCTGTCAACTCTTTAGCTCTTAAGCACAACACACATCTTCTTGTGGTCTAAGATGAAAGCGATTTTAGACGGAAGAAGTCGAGGCAAAGACGGGTTGTTCAAGTTTTGATGTTGTTTCTCATCTCCGTCACTTTTGTCTAGATTTCTTGATACTGATCGATGAGGATGAGAAATGATGAATCTGATGTTATGGAGTTCCATTCCGGTCTGAGACTGCATGACAGGGCTGTACTCTACGCTTGTTTTCATAACATTTCACAGCGTCAACCAGGCCCGACGGGTGCAGACACCTGCAGTGTTGGTCAGGAAATTTGAGCAACATGCTTTCAGATATGAATCCATTAAGTGGAAGGAACTCGACTGTGTGGTCCCAGTCTTTCCAATTGAGCCTGTAACAAACTAAGTTCTGAGAAGCAGCCGGTCAGGGCTGATGTTTTGATGTTATTGGGCTGTGCAGGTCACCAAATTCTATCAATTTCTCACGACCGGGTCCCAGTAGAATCTCAATTCATCAGTCATATGTCCATCACAGATTTAGTTGGACAGAACCAGGTGCGCAGTACCCTGCTGCAATACTCCAGAAGGCGGGAAATCCCGTACAAAGCTTCTTCCTGTCAAATACCAACGACAGTTTGATCTCAGAGAATAATCAGAACGCTCTAACTTGACAAGGGAAGAAATAAAACACCATCAGATTTCGAAAACTTAGCTTCAATGACTTGACAAAAAGAAAGCCTTTAAAGGGTTAAAAAATGAACTATCTCCCAAATGCAGGTTCTTCATCATCCCTCTCGCCTTCTGCTCTCCAGTGCCTCGGACTCTGTTCTGTAAGCCAGTGTTGTAGGTGTGTCACACAGACTATAATCCACGCTATGTAGAGAAATGTGCATGTGAAACATAACTCTCCCTCCTCCCCCCCCCTCTCTCTCTCTCTCTCTCTCTCTCTAACATGTCAACCTCCTCTGGTCCCATTTGAATGGACATAAGTGCTGACGCGTAGGCTATTCGTATTCTCTCTCTCTCTCTCTCTCGCTCTCTCTCTCTCTCTCTCTGTTCATCTCTCGCTCTCTAAATTCCTACTCCCCATTCTCTCTTTTTCCCTCTGGCCTCCTCCCCATCTTTCGCTTCCCTTTCCGTTTTGTTTTTGTTGCTTTCTTCTGTCAGTCACCCCCCCCCCCCCCCCTTTTCTCCGCCCTCCCTTCACTCTTAAATACATGGGAAAAGCAACAACCACAGATACAGCGAATGAAAGGGAAAGAGAGACAGAGAGCGAGAGTGAGAGACAGACGGACAGACAGACACGCAGACTGACACAGTGCGAGAGACAGAGACAGACAGATAGAGACAGACAATGACATAGCAAAAGTAGGAGAAAGAGAGAAAGAAAGAGAGAGAGAGAGAGGGAGAGGGGAGACAACCATAAGCCTTACTTCCTGACTGAAGTCGACAATTTCCTCCACGATGAAGCGACCCGAGGCGTTGGAGCACTGGAACAAGCGTGGAGGCATGTCCGCTCTCTGGTTCTGTGGGCGCAGGAACACACCACCATGCCATTCATACAATACAATACAATACAATACAATGTGATACAATACAATACGATACAATGCAATACATAATACGATAATACAATACAATTCAATGTAATACAATATGATACAATGCAATGCAATACAATACAATACAACAAATACGATACAATATAATTCAATTCAATTCATTGCAATACAATTTCATACGATACAATACAAACAATACCATAGAATACAATGCAATACGATACAATACAACAAATACGATGCAATACAATACAATGTGATACAATACAATTCAATACGATAGAATACAATACAATATAATACAATAGATGCTTTAAAACTAAGCTACAAACCACACTAGCAGCTGAATCAGTGAAAACCAAAGCGGGCTTCGTTATTAACACCAAATCATCTTTAACGCCGCAGTGCACTCACTACACGCGCACTCCAAATCTCCTAACTCGCAACACACAGTCTCTAGGGTCTCACAGTCTGACACAAGCCTCGACACTCTAAATAAGCGAAATTGAAAGTTTGAGAAAGTGAAATGACATTGTCCAGACCAAAAGAGATGAGGACGATTCTATGCGGTGATCTGATAGAGGATGCAATAAAAGACAGTTACGCTCCACCGGTGTGTACGTTTAGGACAGACAATCCACAGACTGAAGTACAAGGCTTCATCTGACATCACAGCGTGTAGCGTTTGAAGGCAGCTGTCAGTCTGAGATTAGACCGTTAGGTATTCATAACTTCATGTATTATTTTGACATGTGTATGTACGCACACACACATACACACACACACATACACACTTACACGAGAGAGAGAGAGAGAGAGAGAGAGAGAGGAGAGAGAGAGAGAGAGAGAAACACACATACATTTACACTAGAGAGAGAGAGAAACACACACACACACACACACACACACACACACACACACACACACACACACACACCATGCAGACTCGAGACTTCAAAACGAAAGAAACTTCCCCAAATCCAGGTTTGAACGGAATGGAAAAGAGTTCCCAAGAGACGGGAGGCAGGAGAGGTGGGCGAGCAGTCACCCTTACCTTCAAACTAGGCCCGGTGGCGTAGGGTTCACATCCTCCCAGGATCTCCCAGAATTCCTCGGGCTCCTTCCCTTCCTCCACTATCTTCAGGTCAGAGTTCCTGATCACGAGTTATCTGCCTTGTCACTTGCATGCCATCACTTGTTAGTTCATCTGGTATCAGCTTTAAACAATCACACGCAAAGCTAAACGATTTGTACACTTATGCGACCAAAACGTCGTCAGATGTCTGTCAATGTCCATCCCCCGACCCCAACCCCCTCCTTTTTTCTCTCAAAATCTTCATATCTTGAATTTATGATGAGTCTTTTTTTAAAAGAATCTATGAGCTCAATATTAATGTTTTTTGTCACGTTTGTATTTCTGTTAAGACTGTTGTTTTGTCGTTTGTTGGTACAGATGGTCGAATGTTTGATTTCATACTTTATTGCCTCTTACATTCTATATGAGTCTTATTCTGTGTCTTGCACAGCCAACACTTTCCGTGTGAATAATGTACGGTGTGTGTCCGTCTTTCTGTCTGTCTGTCTTTCTAGTCTTTTTTTTTCTCTCTTTCTTCTTTTGCTGTTGTTGATGGGGGTGGTGTTTACTTTGGTTGTTGTTGTTGTTGTTGTTTTTGACTGGAATGTTTCAAGAACCACCGGCCAGGCAAACCTCACCCTGCAGGACACAGTGCAAAGACAACGGAAGGAAAGGTGGAGGACAACCTCAGGGAGTGGGCAGAACTGTTCACCAGATAAGGTAAGGTAATGTTGTTTATAGCCCAGCCGACCGCAAAGGGCCATATTAGGGCTGTCACCGCGCTGAAGTTAACTCACAAGTCATTCATTCACAGAACTATTTAACATACATCTTCTAAAAACCCACTCGAAATTTTGAAAAAAAATCTTTCCACTATGAAATCTCAGATCCGATGAAAAATGTTAATCTCTTTCAAGAATTCAAAGATCGTATCTGGTGGAACATCTCTGAACAGGGTTTTCATGGAATCTGCTGTAAAATGTTTGTGTCTCACATCATGCAAGTCCCAACTGTTCACCAGCTTCCAACTGCCACACTGAGAACCGCCACACGATGGGGAGATGTTACCGTCACCTTGTCATCAGCGATGCCTCAGCAACCTCTACCCGGGGTTAAATGATAGATGCGATGATGAATAATGTACTTGTTACAGGAATCTCCAGAAATGAAAGACCCGGGAGGTGAGAAAGAAGAGGGCTCTGCTTAGCCTAGAGGACAAATCATTGTTCTCTTGAGCCGAGAAAGACAGAAACAAAGAAATAAGACAAAGAAGAAGAAAGACTCTGTATGTGTTATTAAGACTTGCAGCAGTTACTGCCGGGGAAGTTGACCAGACAAAACAGGATGTGTACCGCCCTACCTGTCGATCTCTGACAGCGTGACTTCCTGTCAAGCGTTGACGGCGTCTGAAGACTTAACCGTCCAGAGGGGAGTGAATTATGACAGTTTATGAAGTAGCACCGACAACAGAACTGGGCTTTTGTCCTGCGCCCTCTGCCGACTGTTCTGCTTTCATGGATATATGCGCCCTACAAGCCATCATCATCATCTTCATCATAATCATCCCGGGGTCTTACGTTCAATTTCCAATGTGACAACCGGAAAAGATCGTCTCTTTGCGGTTAAGAACAAATTGTCTGTTGGCGACTAAGACTTACGCTGACTCCAAGCCCGTTCAAGTCTTCTATACAAACTGAGGTCTTCTTTCTAAGCGCTTGCATTAAAAATAAATAATAAATCAACAAAAATTGCACGTACGTCAAAGTCTGTTCCGTCTTCCGTAGTGGATGACACAGCAACAAACATGCAACTCGTCTCGTGTTTAGATATTATCCCCGAAGACGGAAAGTGGCCGCCCTGATGACGGGATTGAAAACGCTGGTACACGCAAACGTCTCAACCATGATGAGGCGTGCAATTCCAAGCAAGGAAAAAAAGAAAGAGCAGGAGATGGGGGAAGAAGAAGAATGAGGAGGAGAAGGAAAGGAGGACGGAGAGGAGGGGGGAAGAGGAGAAGAAAGAGAACGAAAAGAAAGAAAGAAGGAAAGCGAGACAGAAGGAAAAAAAGAAGAATGGGAAAAAGGAGGAGAAGAAAAGAAAAAGAAGGAAAGAAAGAAAGGAACGAAGAATGAGAAGAAAGACCACGCGGAACATATATTATTAACGCTTGTAGCAATTACTGCCAAAGAAGCTGCTAATCTGACAAGACGGCACAGATATTGGGTGGCCCAGCCAGCCGTGAAGAAGCCGGAAGCGGATGAGAAAAAGTAGAGGAAAGGCGAGAAGGGGGTGGTGGAGGGAGTCGATAAAAAGAAGGGGTTGAGGAGAAGGTGGAGGAAGAGAAAGGGGAGGAGGAAGATGTGGAGGAGCAGAAGAAAAAGACGAAGAAAGAAAGACTGCGCAACATATGCAAACAGTATCAAGGAAATGAGCGCTAATCTCTGCACAAATGAACATCGCCTGTCCTTTCCTATCCATTTTTCCCCGCTTGTGAACTGCATTCCTTTGGGCATTGCCCCAGTTTTGCACCCGACGCCCTAAACGCCATTATCTCTTCTACTCCATCCTAAATGGAACAGGGCAGGATGGACGTTCCAAGGCAAGGGAAACTGCGATAATCATGCCTACCAATCAGAGACGGGTACTGTATGTGGTGCATGGAAAGAGAGAAAAAAATGGTGGTCTACTTTAGAAAACATTCTTTCTGACCTTCAGCTCTTACTGACAATACTGTTCTTGTTTCTATTAGCGGCGAGCTGAGGACTTACAGTAAAGATGCCTGAATCAGAGATTGATTTGCCCCTCCCCCTCTCTTTCTTTCTTTCTTCCTCTCATTGTGTGTGTGTGTGTGGGGGGGGGGGGGGGGGGAGTGTGGCAGAATATAGAGGAGTGGAGTGGAGTGGAGTAGAAAGCAATGGAGTAGATCGGAGTAAATTGTAATGGAGGGTGGCGGACTATAGAGGAACGGAGTGTAGTGGAGTAGAAAGCAATGTAGTGCGTGGAGCAGAGTCCAATGGAGCGAGGTGAAGTGAAGCGCAATGGAGTGGAAATGGATGGAGTTAAATGAAGTGCCATGGGGTAAAGTGCAATGGACTGCAGCGGAGTGCAATGAAGTGGAGTCTAATGGACTGCAGTGGAGCAAGTTGAAATGGAGTATGTGGAGCAGACTGCAGTGCAGTGGAGTCTAATGGACTGCAGTGGAGCAAGTTGAAATGGAGTATGGTGGAGCAGACTGCAGTGGCGTGGAGTAGCGTCGGGTGGAATGGAGTTAGGTGGCGTAGTGTGCAACGGCGTACTGTGCATTGCAACAGAGCGCAGTGAAGTAGAGCGCACTGGACTGCAGTGGACTAAACAAAATAGAGAGCAGTGGAGTAGAGTGCACTGGACTGCAGTGGACTAAACAAAATGGAGAGCAGTGGAGTAGAGTGCACTGGAGTAGAGTGCACTGGACTGCAGTGGACTAAACAAATTGTAGAGCAGTGGAGGAGAGTGCAGTGAAGTGGAGTGCAGTGGAATGGAGAGGTGTAGTGTGCCATGTAGTGCAACTACAGAGACGTAGAGTGCAGTGGAATGGAGAGGTGTAGTGTGCCATGTAGTGCAACTACAGAGACGTAGAGTGCAGTGGAATGGAGAGGTGTAGTGTGCCATGTAGTGCAACTACAGAGAAGTGGAGTGGGAGTGGAATGGAGTGGAGCAGTGAGCCATGTAGTGCAACTACAGAGACATGGAGCAGTGTGCCATGTAGTGCAACTACAGACAAGTGGAGTAGTGTGCCATGTAGTGCAACTACAGAGAAGTGGAGTAGTGTGCCATGTAGTGCAACTACAGAGAAGTGGAGTAGTGTGTCATGTAGTGCAACTACAGAGAAGTGGAGTAGTGTGCCATGCAGTGCAACTACAGAGAAGTGGAGCAGTGTGTCATGTAGTGCAACTACAGAGAAGTGGTGTAGTGTGCCATGCAGTGCAATTACAGAGAAGTGGAGTGCAATGCAATGAAGTGGAGTAGTGTGCCATGTAGTGCAACTACAGAGAAGTGGAGTAGTGTGCCATGTAGTGCAACGACAGACAAGTGGAGTAGTGTGCCATGTAGTGCAACTACAGAGAAGTGGAGCAGTGTGCCATGTAGTGCAACTACAGAGAATGGAGCAGTGTGCCATGTAGCGCAACTACAGAGAAGTGGAGTAAGAGTGTTCCATGTAGTGCAACTACAGAGAAGTGGAGCAGTGTGCCATGTAGTGCAACTACAGAGAAGTGGAGCAGTGTGCCATGTAGTGCAACTACAGACAAGTGGAGTAGTGTGCCATGTAGTGCAACTACAGAGAAGTGGAGTAGTGTGCCATGTAGTGCAACTACAGAGAAGTGGAGCAGTGTGCCATGTAGTGCAACTACAGAGAAGTGGAGCAGTGTGCCATGTAGTGCAACTACAGAGAAAAGAAGCAGTGTGCCATGTAGTGCAACTACAGACAAGTGGAGCAGTGTGCCATGTAGTGCAACTACAGAGAAGTGGAGCAGTGTGCCATGTAGTGCAACTACAGAGAAGTGGAGCAGTGTGCCATGTAGCGCAACTACAGAGAAGTGGAGTGCAGTGGAATGAAGTGGAGCAGTGTGCCACGTAGTGCAACTACAGAGAAGTGGAGCAGTGTGCCATGTAGTGCAACTACAGAGAAGTGGAGCAGTGTGCCATGTAGTGCAACTACAGAGAAGTGGAGCAGTGTGCCATGTAGTGCAACTACAGACAAGTGGAGTAAGAGTGTTCCATGTAGTGCAACTACAGAGAATTGGTGCAGTGTGCCATGTAGTGCAACTACAGAGACGTGGAGCTGTGTGCCATGTAGCGCAACTACAGAGAAGTGGAGTAGTGTGCCATGTAGTGCAACTACAGAGAAGTGGAGTGCAATGGGATGGAGTGGAGCAGTGTACCATGTAGTGCAACGACAGAGAAGTGGAGCAGAATGGGATGGAGTGGAGCAGTGTTCCATGTAGTGCAACTATAGAGAAGTGGAGCAGTGTGCCATGTAGTGCAACTACAGCGAAGTGGAGTGCAGTGGAATGGAGAGGAGTAGTGTGCCATGTAGTGCAACTACAGAGAAGTGGAGTAGTGTGCCATGTAGTGCAACTACAGAGAAGTGGAGCAGTGTGCCATGTAGTGCAACTACAGAGAAGGAGAGTAGTGTGCCATGTAGTGCAACTACAGAGAAGTGGAGCAGTGTGCCATGTAGTGCAACTACAGAGAAGGCGAGTAGTGTGCCATGTAGTGCAACTACAGAGAAGTGGAGCAGTGTGCCGTGTAGTGCAACTACAGAGAAGGAGAGTAGTGTGCCATGTAGTGCAACTACAGAGAAGTGGAGTGCAATGCAATGGAGGGCAGCAGGATGCCATGTAGTGAACCTACAGAGAAATGGAGCAGTGTGCCATGTAGTGCAACTACAGTGACGTGCAAAGAAGTGGAGCAGTGTGCCATGTAGTGCAACTACAGACACGTGGAGTGCAATGGGATAGAGTGCAGCAGTGTGCCATGTAGTGCAACTACAGAGAGGTGGAGTAGTGTACCATGTAGTGCAACTACAGAGAAGTGGAGCAGTGTGCCATGTAGTGCAACTACAGAGAAGTGGAGCAGTGTGCCATGTAGTGCAACTACAGAGAAGTGGAGTAGTGTGCCATGTAGTGCAACTACAGAGAAGTGGAGCAGTTTTGCCATGTAGTGCAACTACAGAGAAGTGGAGCAGTGTGCCATGTAGTGCAACTACAGAGAAGTGGAGCAGTGTGCCATGTAGTGCAACTACAGAGAAGGAGAGCAGTGTACCATGTAGTGCACCTACAGAGAAGTGGAGCAGTGTGCCATGTAGTGCAACTACAGAGAAGGAGAGCAGTGTGCCATGTAGTGCACCTACAGAGAAGTGGAGTAGTGTGACATGTAATGCAACTACAGACAAGTGGAACAGTGTGCCATGTAGTGCAACTACAGAGAAGTGGAACAGTGTGCCATGTAGTGCAACTACAGAGAAGTGGAGCAGTGTGCCATGTAGTGCAACTACAGAGAAGTGGAGTAGAATGGGATGGAGTGGAGCAGTGTTCCATGTAGTGCAACTATAGAGAAGTGGAGCAGTGTGCCATGTAGTGCAACTACAGCGAAGTGGAGTGCAGTGGAATGGAGAGGAGTAGTGTGCCATGTAGTGCAACTACAGAGAAGTGGAGTAGTGTGCCATGTAGTGCAACTACAGAGAAGTAGAGCAGTGTGCCATGTAGTGCAACTACAGAGAAGGAGAGTAGTGTGCCATGTAGTGCAACTACAGAGAAGTGGAGCAGTGTGCCATGTAGTGCAACTACAGAGAAGGAGAGTAGTGTGCCATGTAGTGCAACTACAGAGAAGTGGAGCAGTGTACCATGTAGTGCAACTACAGAGAAGGAGAGTAGTGTGCCATGTAGTGCAACTACAGAGAAGTGGAGTGCAATGCAATGGAGGGCAGCAGGGTGCCATGTAGTGAACCTACAGAGAAATGGAGCAGTGTGCCATGTAGTGCAACTACAGAGACGTGCAAAGAAGTGGAGCAGTGTGCCATGTAGTGCAACTACAGACACGTGGAGTGCAATGGGATAGAGTGCAGCAGTGTGCCATGTAGTGCAACTACAGAGAGGTGGAGTAGTGTACCATGTAGTGCAACTACAGAGAAGTGGAGCAGTGTGCCATGTAGTGCAACTACAGAGAAGTGGAGTAGTGTGCCATGTAGTGCAACTACAGAGAAGTGGAGCAGTTTTGCCATGTAGTGCAACTACAGAGAAGTGGAGCAGTGTGCCATGTAGTGCAACTACAGACAAGTGGAACAGTGTGCCATGTAGTGCACCTACAGAGAAGTGGAGTAGTGTGCCATGTAGTGCAACTACAGAGAAGTGGAGCAGTGTGCCATGTAGTGCAACTACAGAGACGTGGAGCAGTGTGCCATGTATCGCAACTACTGAGAAGTGGAGTAGTGTGCCATGTAGTGCAACTACAGAGAAGTGGAGTGCAATGGGATGGAGTGGAGCAGTGTACCATGTAGTGCAACGACAGAGAAGTGGAGTAGAATGGGATGGAGTGGAGCAGTGTTCCATGTAGTGCAACTATAGAGAAGTGGAGCAGTGTGCCATGTAGTGCAACTACAGCGAAGTGGAGTGCAGTGGAATGGAGGAGTAGTGTGCCATGTAGTGCAACTACAGAGAAGTGGAGTAGTGTGCCATGTAGTGCAACTACAGAGAAGTGGAGCAGTGTGCCATGTAGTGCAACTACAGAGAAGGAGAGTAGTGTGCCATGTAGTGCAACTACAGAGAAGTGGAGCAGTGTGCCATGTAGTGCAACTACAGAGAAGGAGAGTAGTGTGCCATGTAGTGCAACTACAGAGAAGTGGAGCAGTGTGCCATGTAGTGCAACTACAGAGAAGGAGAGTAGTGTGCCATGTAGTGCAACTACAGAGAAGTGGAGTGCAATGCAATGGAGGGCAGCAGGGTGCCATGTAGTGAACCTACAGAGAAATGGAGCAGTGTGCCATGTAGTGCAACTACAGAGACGTGCAAAGAAGTGGAGCAGTGTGCCATGTAGTGCAACTACAGACACGTGGAGTGCAATGGGATCGAGTGGAGCAGTGTGCCATGTAGTGCAACTACAGAGAGGTGGAGTAGTGTACCATGTAGTGCAACTACAGAGAAGTGGAGCAGTGTGCCATGTAGTGCAACTACAGAGAAGTGGAGCAGTGTGCCATGTAGTGCAACTACAGAGAAGTGGAGTAGTGTGCCATGTAGTGCAACTACAGAGAAGTGGAGCAGTTTTGCCATGTAGTGCAACTACAGAGAGGTGGAGTAGTGTACCATGTAGTGCAACTACAGAGAAGTGGAGCAGTGTGCCATGTAGTGCAACTACAGAGAAGTAGAGCAGTTTTGCCATGTAGTGCAACTACAGAGAAGGAGAGTAGTGTGCCATGTAGTGCACCTACAGAGAAGTGGAGTAGTGTGCCATGTAATGCAACTACAGAGAAGTGGAACAGTGTGCCATGTAATGCAACTACAGACAAGTGGAACAGTGTGCCATGTAGTGCAACTATAGAGAAGTAGAGTAGTGTGCCATGTAGTGCACCTACAGAGAAGTGGAGCAATGTGCCATGTAGCGCAACTACAGAGAAGTGGAGTGCAATGGGATGGAGTGGAGCAGTGCGCCATGTAGTGCAACTATAGAGAAGTAGAGTAGTGTGCCATGTAGTGCAACTACAGAGAAGTGGAGTAGTGTGCCATGTAGTGGAACTACAGAGAAGTAGAGGAGTGTGCCATGTAGTGCAACTACAGAGAAGTAGAGCAGTGTGCCATGTAGTGCAACTACAGAGAAGTGGAGCAGTCTGCTATGTAGTGCAACTACACAGAAGTGGAGCAGTGTGCCATGTAGTGCAACTACAGACAAGTGGAGCGGTGTGCCATGTAGTGCAAATACAGAGAAGTAGAGTGCAATGGGATGGAGTGGAGCAGTGTGCCATGTAGTGCAACTATAGAGAAGTGGAGCAGTGTGCCATGTAGTGCAACTACAGAGAAGTGGAGTAGTGTGCCATGTAGTGCAACTACAGAGAAGTGGAGCAGTGTGCCATGTAGTGCAACTACAGAGAAAAGAAGCAGTGTGCCATATAGTGCAACTACAGACAAGTGGAGCAGTGTGCCATGTAGTGCAACTACAGAGAAGTGGAGCAGTGTGCCATGTAGTGCAACTACAGAGAAGTGGAGCAGTGTGCCGTGTAGTGCAACTACAGAGAAAAGAAGCAGTGTGCCATGTAGTGCAACTACAGATAAGTGGAGCAGTGTGCAATGTAGTGCAACTACAGAGAAGTGGAGTAGTGTGCCATGTAGTGCAACTACAGACAAGTGGAACAGTGTGCCATGTAGTGCAACTACAGATAAGTGGAGTAGTGTGCCATGTAGTGCAACTACAGAGAAGTGGAGTAGTGTGCCATGTAGTGCAACTACAGACAAGTGGAACAGTGTGCCATGTAGTGCAACTACAGATAAGTGGAGTAGTGTGCCATGTAGTGCAACTACAGACAAGTGGAACAGTGTGCCATGTGGTGCAACTACAGAGAAGTGGAGTAGTGTGCCATGTAGTGCAACTACAGAGAAGTGGAGTAGTGTGCCATGTAGTGCAACTACAGACAAGTGGAGTGCAACGGGATGGATTGGAGCAGTGTGCCATGTAGTGCAACTACAGAGAAGTGGAGCAGTGTGCCATGTAGTGCAACTACAGAGAAGTGGAGTGCAATGCAATGGCGTGGAATGCAGCGGTGGTGCAATGGTATGATACGCTGCAGGCAGTCGTGCAGTGGATAGTTCAGTGGAACAGAATGCAATGCACTATGTCGTGATGTACTACACTGTACCTGTCCGGACAGATGTGCTTCATCACAGTGTCCGCCGTACACTTTTCATCTTCACTTGCTCCCTGAAAATGAATGAACGAATGAATTAATTAATGAACAGATGATTATGTACTGGTGACAGCATGACACTATGTCT
This sequence comes from Conus canariensis, assembly GCA_033310375.1. Classification (NCBI taxonomy): domain Eukaryota; kingdom Metazoa; phylum Mollusca; class Gastropoda; order Neogastropoda; family Conidae; genus Conus; species Conus canariensis. Next base: position 6,688,425 of record CM065715.1, read on the forward strand.
CTCACGTGTTAATCGATAAACACATTTAATGAAAAGAAAACGAAACTCGAAGTCCTTACTTTGTGAATAGGCCTGTTACAATACCAATGCTTTCTGTTCTTAGTAAATTATGTAACTGTCTACTAATGTTCGTGCTGATTTTTAAGTTGTATTAATGATGGTTATTAAATGTTTATCCTGAATCTTGCATAGGAACTTGATGATGCGCGCACATGCATGCATATACACACAGATGCATAAACATGCTTGCGCATGTACAAATCATGCAAGTGCGCACACGCACGCACGCACGCGCGCGCGCGCGACACACACACACACACACGCACACACACACACACACACACACACACACACACACACACACACACCGCGTTTCCTGTAATTCCTGTCTGCTACGCTTTTGCCAGGGATAGGCTATGAAATATTATCGCCGTGCAGCTGACGTCTGGAATGTGCGGCAGCGTGCCGTGGGTTTTCTGTTAATAATGTGTCGTGCCCTGAAAGAAACAGCTTCCAAATACTCATTATTCTACATTGTGTAGACCACTTTCGAATCAATATTTCATCTGTAACGTTGTCAAGTGATATGGGCCTTAGAACCTGCTCAAACACGGCTGTAAACAGATATTTGGAAAGTGAACAGCATGAAGCTTTGACAGGCTCAAAAAAAAAAATCCATAACAGCAGCAACAACAGTAGTAACAGCAGCACCAGCAGCAGCTGTGGTGATCGCAGCAACATTGCTTGTAGTAGATGTAGCACTAGTAGCGATGATAGTGACAGCTTGCTGCGGTTTTTTTTTTTTTTTTTTTGCTTTTTTTTATGTGGCATGAATAATACTGAATATCATGCGATTAAGGCAGACGATATGCAGTGCTTTTGTTACTTTGATTTTGGTTACAAGTGCGTTAATCTCTTGTTTGCTCTTATTGACGCATTACGTGTTCAAACGTACGCATTACGCTGTTTCGTACATCCAAGCGCTCAGATACACCCATGCACACATATTACTGTAGGTGAACATCACACCCATTGTTTTCATGACGACGACTGTTTCCTTAAATCACCAATGTGTCGTGACACATACAAATGCTGACTCATTTTACTACAGTAGACATGAGCAGACCTCAAAATTAACTCGTACACACCTGCCCGATCCACAGGTAGACCTGCTTCTCTATGTCTGCGATGAACACGTCATTGGAGTTGAGGGATCCCGCTCGAGGCAGCACCTGTCACATCCACTTCTACGTCACCACAACGTCCACTGTCATGACGTCATCATGTACACGTGACCCTTTGTCACGAAGGGGCCCGTTTTCATCAAAGTCAACATGTCTGTACAGTTTTCCCAGCTGTTGCTTCCCCGCAATGTGTTCACGTCCACACGTTTACAACTAGCTAGCTGTTCTATGCCCTTTGCACAGACATCAAAGAACTGCACTCACTGTTCACCCACTCCCGATGTTCTTTTCTTCTGAAGGAGGGGTAAACAATCTCGTCTGGTACTTGAACCAGTGATTTTCTATGTATTTTTTATGTGTGTAGACTTGAGGGGCTGACTCACACATAGGTTTCTTCTTTATTTATATTTTTTTCATCTTCATGTATCCTCGAAGTTACCACGTGCATGTCGTTGTTAAGATCCTTATAGCAACCCTTTTCCTTCCTTAAATTATCTACATTTTCACAGTCACGTCATCCTATGGATTACTTAAACAGAAAAAAAGTCAAAGTCTCATTGCCTAACGGCCGAAGAGGCAACCAACTATTGGAGGTTCCCCGTTTCCATAACCCGGTGTAACGTGGTGAAACCGCCCCCCTCCCAGTTTAACTCCCGGGAGTCAGTATGGCACTGTCTCAGATTAACTCCCGGGAGTTAATCTGGGTCTGCACCAAAGCAGCCCCCCAACAGCTTCAGAACGGCCCCCACATCTCTTCTTTCTGTTTATTAGGCCTGTTTCAAAATGAACCCCTACCAGTCTCAGAATAACTCCCGGGAGTTGTTTTGAACCTAAAAATTTTGACTCTAAACTAACTCCCGGGAGTTCATATGGGGCAGTGCCAAATCAGCCTCCCAACCCTTGGAGAGTTAAACTGGTGCTGTTCCAAACTAACTCCCGGGAGTTCTTCTGGGCCCAAACTTTTGACATTAAAATGACTCCCTGGTATGGTAGTTAAACTACCGCAAGTGGAGAGTCATTCCAGGACAGGCCTGGAAAGCGCCCCCCCCCTCCCTGGGAGTTAGACTGGCGCAGGCCCAGAATAGCGCCCCCCCCCCCCCCGCCCCTCCCCTCTGCCTCAATTAATGAAGAAATGGCCAATAAGCGCTCCAGTGGAGAGTTAATCTAGCACCGGCCAAGAACAACCCACCAGGAGAGTTAAATTGGACCTGGCCCAGAACAGCCCCCCTTGTGGACAGACTTTGCTTTAAACAAACATTATTCAACCAGGAACATTGTGCAGCGAACATCAGAACATGGAGCACAACAAGCGAAAGCTTATATGGGGAGTTAAATCCGGCACCTGCCCAGAACTAACTCCCCCCCCCCCCCCCCCCCCCGAGAGTTACTAGCCCAAAACAGCCCCCAGTATAAAGAGTTAAACTGGACCTGGCCCAGAACATCCCCCCACCTCCTCCTGGGGAGTTAATCTAGCACCAGCCCGGAACAGTCCCCCCCTAGAGAGTTAAACTGTACCTGCCCCAAAACAGCCCCCTAGAGAGTTAAACTGGACCTGGCCAAAAGCAGCCTCCTTCCTGGGGATTAATCTAGTACTAGCCCAGAACAACCCCCCCCCCCCCCCCAGAGAGTTAAACTGGACCTGGCCCAGAACAGACTCCTAGAGAGTTAAACTGGATCTGCCCCGAAGCAGCCCCACCGGGGGAGTTAATCTGCCACTGGCCCAGGACAACCCACCAAGAGAGTTAAATTGGACCTAGCCCAGAACAGCCCCCCCCCCCCCCCCTTTATGGGGAGACTTTGCTTTAAACAAACATTATTCAACCGAAACATTTTGCAGCGAACATCACAACACGGAGCACAACAAGCGAAAGCTTATGTGGCGCCTGCCCAGAACAAACCTCTCCCACCCCCCCACCCCCGCCCCCTAGAGAGTTAAACTGATTCGAAACTGCCCCCTTCCTAGGGAGCTAATCTGGCACTGGCCCTGAACAGCCCCCCCCCCCCCCCCCCCCGCACCCCCCCCCCCCCCCCGGAGTTAAACTGGACCTGGTTCGAAACTGCCCCCTTCCTGGGGACTAATCTGGCACTGAACAGCCTCCCCCCCCCCCCCCCCCGGGAAGTCGGAAAGTTAAACTGGACCTGGTCCAGAACAGCACCCCCTGTAGACCGCTGTTTTATCGCACCCTACCGTTTTGTCACACATGCGACTAAACGGCGGGATAGCGACAAAACAGCGGTTGAAGGTCCACCGTTTTGTCTCTGTGCGACAAAACGGCGGATGTGCGACAAAACAGCGGTTTACGTGTAACAACCCAAAAGTACTCACCGTCCAGAAGTGCTCCCGGGGGGTACTACTGGGTCCGCGCCTGAATGACTCCCAAGAGTACATCTGTGTCGGGTAAAAAATGGACCCCCTGTTTTCATAAAGTACTCCCGGGAGTCATTCTGGGCCGGTCCCAGAAGTATCCCCCCCCCCCCCATTCCCCCGGCATATCTCCGTTAAGGTGTTGAGGGTTGTTATTTATTAGTCATAAAGTCATACATGCACATTCTATCTGAATCAACATTTAAATATAGTCTGAATCAACTTGAGGGGGAGTACTTCTGGGCCGGTCCCAGAAGTACCCCCCTTGCATTTCTCCTTTATTAATGTATTCAGGATTGTTATTTACTGGTCATAAACTCACACATGGACATTCTATCTGAATCAACATTGAAAACCAGTCTGAATCAACTTTAGGGGGAGTACTTCTGGGCCGGTCCCAGGATCGGGGGTCAGTTTGGGACTGGTACCAAAAGTACTTAGATAGTTACATAAAATAAACATTTATTTGCAAAGCTGTCAATAAGGGAAGTACTTCTGGGACAAAGGGGAGGTACTGTCCCAGAAGTAGTCCAGGGAGTCATTCTGGCGCGCGGGCCCAGAAGTACTCCCGGGAGTACTTCTGGGCGTGTACTTTTGGGGTGTTACACCGGGTCAAGCTAACACTCCAGGAGGGCTGTTCTGGGCTGGTGCCAGATTAACTCCCCAGGTGTGGAGCTGTTTTGGGGCAGGTCCAGTTTAACTCTCCAGGGGGCTGTTCTGGGCTGGTGCCAGATTAACTCCTCTGGTGGGGGGCTGTTTTGGGGTAGGTCCAGTTTAACTCTCTAAGGGGCTGTTTTGGGCTAGTACCAGATTCACTGCCCAGGAGGGGGGCTGTTCCGGGCCGGGTCCAGATTAACTCTCTAAGGGGCCTGTACTGGGCTAGTACCAGATTAATTTCCCAGGTGGGGGGCTATTTTTGGCCAGGTCCAGTTTAACTCTCTAGGGGCTGTTTTGGTGCAGGTCCAGTTTAACTCTCGGGGGGGGGGGGGGGGGGGCTGTTTTGGGCCGGTGCCAAGGAAGTGGGGGGGGGGGCTGTTCTGAGCCAGATCCAGTTTAACTTTCCAGGGGAAATATTCTAGGCTGTTGCAATATTAACTCCCCAGGAGGAGGTTTGTTCTGGACGAGGTCGTTTTACTCTCCAGGAGGCTGTTCTGGGCTGGTGCCAGATAAACTCTCCAGTAGGGGGGGGGGGGGGTTGTTCTGGGCCAGGTCCAGTTTAACTCATCAGGGGGGCTGTTCTGGGCTGGTGCCAGATTTACTCTCCAGGATGGGGGTGGGATGTTCTAGATTAGATTCAGCTTAACGCTCCAGTAAGGCTGTTTTGGTCTAGTGCCAGATTAACTCCCCAAGATGGAGGGCTGTTCTGGCCTTGTCTAGTTTAACTCGCTAGGGGTCTGTTCCATGACGGTGCCAGATTAACTCCTCTGGAGGGGGGCTGTTCTAGGACTGGTGCAGTTTAACTCTCCAGAGGGGCTGTTCTGGGCTGGTGCCAGATTAACTCTCTAGGAGAAGGGGGGAGGCTGTTTTGTGCCAGAGCCAGTTCTACTCTCCAGGGAGGCCTGTACCAGGCTGGAGCCAGATTAACTCCCCGGGAGAGGGGGGGGGGCTGCTCTAGGTCAGGTCCAGTTTAACTCTCTAGGGGGGGGGGGCTGTTTTGGGCCAGTACCAGATTAACTCCCCAGGAGGGGAAGGGGGCTGTTCTGGGCCTTGTCTAGTTTTTTTTTTTTTTTTTTTTTTTTTGCTTGTCCCAGCCTCTGCGCCACCTCAGAGGCAGTGCACCCACGCCGCTCATTCCGACACCCCGTCCACAGCCACAGCCCGGTCGGCCCCGCCGCAGCCCCGGCACCGGCAATCCACAGGGAGCAGTCAATGTCAAGTCGTCAAGAGGCAACCCACCGGAGGAGACACTGCACTGCTGCCGAGTCACTTCGGTGGTGTTCAGTGGCGCCTGTACTGATCTAACATACGCAGGACACCACCTACTAAGCCCTCTACTGACGACAATAATTGCTTAGTCGCGGAGCCGGCGTGAGTGAATTCTCCCTCCGGAGGGCGCCACCACGTCCGTCCAACGACAGCCCCATGGACTCGCCGATACTGATGACCCCGACGGAACCAAGCTAAGACCACAGACGTGGAGAGGAATTCGAAATTGAGGTCACCATGAGAGCAGGGCATGAAGGGCCACAGAATTCGAGACTTTTTTTTTATGCTGATCGATGAGAATGAGGATGATTAAGATGATGCTACGGATTTCCATTTCGGTCTGAGACTACATGACAGGGCTGTACTCCACGCTTCCTTTCATAATATATCCCGGCGTCAACCAGCCGCCGTGGCGAAGTGGTTAGCGTCGCGGACTCCCGGCTGGGAGGTCGTGGGTTCGAATCCCATCAGAGTCATGTGGGTTTTTCTGCCCCGACCGGCTCCTACCCAGAGTTGAGTTCGCTACGGGCTCAGTTGGGAAGACCGGGACCACACAGTCGAGTTTCATCCACTTAATGGATGCGTTTCTGAGAGTGTTGCTCAAATTTCCTGACCAACACTGCAGGTGCCTGTATCTCTCGGGCCTTGTCTAGTTTAACTCTCCGGGGGGGGGGGGGGGGGCTGTTCCATGACGGTGCCAGATTAACTCCCCTGGAGGGGGGCTGTTCTGAGACAGGTGCAGTTTAACTCTCCAGAGGGGCTGTTCTGGGCTGGTGCCAGATTAACTCCTCAGTAGGGGGGGGGGGGGGCTGTTTTGTGCCAGATCCAGTTTAACTCTCCAGGGAGGCCTGTACCAGGCTGGAGCCAGATTAACTCCCCGGAGAGGGGGGGGGCTGTTCTAGGTCACGTCCGGTTTAACTCTCTAGGGGGGCTGTTTTGGGCCGGTGCCAGATTAACTCCCCAGGAGGGGGAGGGGGCTGTTCTGGGCCTTGTCCAGTTCAACTTTCCAAGGGGGGGGGGGGGGGGGGCTGTTCCATGACGGTGCCAGATTAACTCCTCTGGAGGGGGGTTGTTCTGGGACACGTGCAGTTTAACTCTCCAGAGGGGCTGTTCTGGGCTGGTGCCAGATTAACTCCCCAGGAGAGGGGGGGGCGCTGCTCTAGGTCAGGTCCAGTTTAAACTCTCTAGGGGGGGGGCTGTTTTGGGCCGGTACCAGATTAACTCCCAGGAGGGGAAGGGGCTGTTCTGGGCCTTGTCTAGTTTAACTCTCCGGGGGGGGGGGGGGGCTGTTCCATGACGGTGCCAGATTAACTCCCCTGGAGGGGGGCTGTTCTGAGACAGGTGCAGTTTAACTCTCCAGAGGGGCTGTTCTGGGCTGGTGCCAGATTAACTCCTCAGTAGAGGGGGGGGGGGGCTGTTTTGTGCCAGATCCAGTTTAACTCTCCAGGAAGGCCTGTACCAGGCTGGAGCCAGATTAACTCCCCGGGAGAGGGGGGGGGCTGTTCTAGGTCACGTCCGGTTTAACTCTCTACGGGGGCTGTTTTGGGCCGGTGCCAGATTAACTCCCCAGGAGGGGGAGGGGCTGTTCTGGGCCTTGTCCAGTTTAACTTTCCAAGGGGGGGGGGGGGGGGGGCTGTTCCATGACGGTGCCAGATTAACTCCTCTGGAGGGGGGCTGTTCTGGGACACGTGCAGTTTAACTCTCCAGAGGGGCTGTTCTGGGCTGGTGCCAGATTAACTCCCCAGGAGAGGGGGGGGGGGGGCTGCTCTAGGTCAGGTCCAGTTTAACTCTCTAGGGGGGGGGGGCTGTTTTGGGCCGGTACCAGATTAACTCCCCAGGAGGGGAAGGGGGCTGTTCTGGGCCTTGTCTAGTTTAACTCTCCGGGGGGGGGGGGCTGTTCCATGGACGGTGCCAGATTAACTCCCCTGGAGGGGGGCTGTTCTGAGACAGGTGCAGTTTAACTCTCCAGAGGGGCTGTTCTGGGCTGGTGCCAGATTAACTCCTCAGTAGAGGGGGGGGGGGGCTGTTTTGTGCCAGATCCAGTTTAACTCTCCAGGAAGGCCTGTACAGGCTGGAGCCAGATTAACTCCCCGGGAGAGGGGGGGTGGGGCTGTTCTAGGCCAAGTCCAATTTAACTCTCTAGGGGGACTGTTTTGGGCCATAAGCAGATTAACTCCCCAGGAGGGGGAGGAGGCTGTTCTGGGCCTTGTCTAGTTTAACTCTCCAGAGGGGGGGGGGGGTGTTCCATGACGGTGCCAGTTTAACTCCCTTGGAGGGGGGGCTGTTCTAGGACAGGTGTAGTTTAACTCTCCAGAGCGGCTGTTCTGGGCTGGTGCCAGATTAACTCCCCAGGAGGGGGTGGGGGGCTGTTTTGTGCCAGGGCCAGTTTAACTCTCCAGTGGGGCCTGTACCAGGCTGGAACCAGACTAATTCCCAGGAGAGGGGGGGGGCTGCTCTAAGCCAGGTCCAGTTTAACTCTCTTGGAGGGCAGATTTGGGCCGGTGTCAGATTAACTCCCCAGGAGAGGGAGGGGGCTGTTCTGGGCCTTGTCTAGTTTAACTCTCCAGGGGGGCTGTTTCATTACGGTGCCAGATTAACTCCCCTGGAGGGGGGTGTTCTGGGACAGGTCCAGTTTAACTCTCCAGAGGAGCTGTTCTGGGCTGGTGCCAGATTAACTCCCCAGGAGAGGGGGGGGGGGGCTGCTCTGGGCCAGGTCCAGTTTCACTCTCTAGGGGGGCTGTTTTGGGCCAGTGCCAGATTAACTCCCCAGGAGGGGGAGGCGGCTGTTCTGGGCCTTGTCTGTTTAACTCTCCGGGAGGTGGGGGTGGGGGGCTGTTCCATAACGGTGCCAGATTAACTCCCCAAGAGGGGTGCAGTTCTAGGACAGGTCCAGTTTAACTCTCCAGAGGGGTGTTCTGGGCTGATACCAGAGCAACTCCCCAGGAGGGGGGAGGTGGCGGGGGAGGGCTGTTTTATGCCTGGGCAAGTTTAACTCTCCAGGGAGGCCTGTACCAGGCTGGAGCCAGATTAACTCCCTAGGAGACGGGGGGGAGGGGGTTGTTCTAGGCCAGGTCTAGTTTAACTCTCTGGGGGGGGGGGGGCGTTTGGACCGGTGCCAGATTAACTCCCCAGGAGGGGGAGGGGGCTGTTCTGGGCCTTGTCTAGTTTAGCTCTCCGGTGGGGGGGGGGGGGGGGGGCTGTTCCATGACTGTGCCAGATTAACTCCCCTGGAGGGGCTGTTCTGGGACAGGTGCAGTTTAACTCTCCAGAGGGGCTGTTCTGGGCTGGTGCCAGATTAACTCCCCAGGAGAGCAGGGCGGGGAGGGGGGGGGGGGCTGTTTTGTGCCAGGGCCAGTTTAACTCTCCAGGGGGAGGCCTGTACCAGGCCGGAGCCAGATTAACTTCCCAGGAGAGAGAGAGAGAGAGAGAGGGGGGGGGGGGCCGCGGCTGCTCTAGGCCAAGTCCAGTTTAATTCTCTAGGGGGGCTGTTTGGGGCCAGTGCCAGATTAACTCCCCAGGAGGGGGAGGGGGCTGTTCTGGGAATTGTCTAGTTTAACTCTCCAGGGGGACTGTTCCATAACGGTGCCAGTTTAACTCCTCTGGAGGGGGGCTGTTCTGGGACACGTGCAGTTTAACTCTCCAGAGGGGCTGTTCTCGGCTGGTGCCAGATTAACTCCCCAGGAGAGGGGGAGGGGGCTGTTTTGTGCCAGGGCCAGTTCTACTCTCCAGGGAGGCCTGTACCAGGCTGGAGCCAGATTAACTCCCCAGGAAGGGGGGGGGGCTGTTCTAGGCCAGGTCTAGTTTAACTCTCTAGGGGGGGCTGTTTTGGGCCGGTGCCAGATTAACTCCCCAGGAGGTGGAGGGGGCTGTTCTGGGACTTGTTTAGTTTAACACTCCCGGGGGGGGGGGGGGCTGTTCCATAACGGTGCCAGTTTAACTCCCCTGGAAGGAGGCTGTTCTAGGACAGGTGTAGTTTAACTTTCCAGAGGGGCTGTTCTGGGCTGGTGCCAGATTAACTCCCCAGGAGAGGGGGGAGGGAACGGGGGGGGGGGCTGTTTTGTGCCAGGGCCAGTTTAACTCTGCAGGAGGGGGAGGGGGCTGTTCTGGGCCAGTTTAGTTCAACTCTCCAGTGGGTTGCTGTTCCAGTCTGGTGCCAGATTAATTCCCCAGATGTCTTATGGGGCTGTTCTGGGCCAGGTCCAGTTTAACTCCTCAGGGGAGGGGCTGTTTTGGGCCAATGCCAAATTAACTCGCTGGGGGGCTGTTTTAATCCTGTTGGGGGGCTGATTTGGCGCAAACCCAGATTAACTCCCGGGAGTTAATCTGGGACAGTGCAAGACTGACTCCGGGAGTTAAACTGGGAAGGGGGGCAGTTTCACCACGTTACACCGGCATAACGGAACGCAACGCTCATCCCTCTCCTTTCGCCGCCTTAAACCCTTCCTGACCTGAATTACGCACCTGCTTAAATGAACCGCTGGATAGACATAGCGGGTGTTCAAGCCATTTGATCCGAACCTCTCAGATGTTCGACCTCACCACCATCACCTCGGTAGACATTTGACCGACGATTACCGCTTCCTTACAATACCCACATTGTCCTGTGTGACCCGACCTGATCGTACAGACCATACCCACATTGTCCTGTGTGACCCGACCTGATCGTACAGACCATACCCACATTGTCCTGTGTGACCCGACCTGATCCGTACAGACCATACTCACATTATCCTGTGTGACCCCACCTGATCATACAGACATACCCACATTGTCCTGTGTGACCCCACCTGACCGTACAGACCATACCCACATTGTCCTGTGTGACCCGACCTGACCGTACAGACCATACCCACATTGTCCTGTTTGACCCCACCTGATCGTACAGACCATACCCACATTGTCCTGTGTGACCCGACCTGACCGTACAGACCATACCCACATTGTCCTGTGTGACCCCACCTGATCGTACAGACCATACCCACACTGTCCTGTGTGACCCGACCTGACCATACAGACCATACCCACATTGTCCTGTGTGACCCGACCTGATCATACAGACCATACCCACATTGTCCTATGTGACCCGACCTGATCATACAGACCATACCCACATTGTCCCGTGTGACCCGACCTGATCGTACAGACCATACCCACATTGTCCTATGTGACCCGACCTGATCGTACAGACCATACCCACATTGCCCTGTGTGACCCCACCTGATCGTACAGACCATACCCACATCGCCGTGTGACCCGACCTGATCGTACAGACCATACCCACATTGTCCTGTGTGACCCGACCTGACCGTTCAGACCATACCCACATTGTCCTATGTGACCCGACCTGATCGTACAGACCATACCCACATTGTCCTGTGTGACCCCACCTGATCGTACAGACCATACCCACATTGCCCTGTGTGACCCGACCTGATCGTACAGACCATACCCACATTGTCCTATGTGACCCGACCTGATCATACAGACCATACCCACATTGTCCTGTGTGACCCGACCTGATCGTACAGACCAGGACCTCAAATTCCTCACGGCCGTTATGTCTTAAAAATAGGCAGAGCCTGGCAGTTTTCAATCCAGACAGTCATCAGATCATTACTACATTCACCGGATCTGCATAATTCTCACATCTCTACCACACATACACGCTAACAGGATCACCCTAATAATATAGTTTCAGACAAACTTTGAGAATGATGTAGACGATTATCATGATGATGATAATGGAGATTATGATGATGTCGACAATGATGACAATCATGATGATGATGATAAAGATGCTGACAGTGATGATTATGACGATGACGACGTCAATCATGACTGTGGTAATGCTTGTGGAGGTGGTTGTGGTGGCGGTGGTGGTTTTGGTGGTGGTGGTGGTGGTGATAATGATGATCATAATTATTATGATGATGATTATGACGACAATGATGATAACGATGATAATGGATACAGAAAAAAATGGAAAAAAAAGTATGATAACGACGACGACGATAATGATGATGATTTCGACGACAATAATGACAACAACGATAACGACATCGATGAAGACGAGAACGGCAATGATGATGATAATGTTGATAGTAGCTAAGATTGTAATGATGTTGATGATTACGATGGTGGTGATGATGGTGACGAGGATGACGATGACAATGGTCATGAAAATGATGACGACGACGACGATGATGACGATGATGATGATTACCATGATGATGAAGATGATGACGATGATGATACCTGCACAGCCTTAGTGTTGAGAGTTGTCGTCCCTCGGACCTGGAACAGTCTGGTGTTGCTCTCCGGCTCTTTGTTGTTGATACCTCCCTGTCACACACACACACACACACACACACACACACACACACACACAGAGCAGAGAGAGAGAGAGAGAGAGAGAGAGAGAGAGAGAGAGAGAGAGAGCGAGAGAGAGTTATAGGAGTGTCAATTGAACAGCGCATGAAATCATGAGACAGACTGATAACTTTTTTTAAATAAATTATGCACAGAAATAGACTAAATGATAAACTATTTCGTTCGGGATAAGAGACAGAAATACACAGCACAAATTTCATCACCGGAATGTGCAAGAACTCTTACGGAAGTCCCAGAAAAACGTCGGTTACCCAAAGAACACCATCATGCGCAGCAGCATTTGGGAGTGCACAGACGTCACACGCGGTCTCTCCATCTCTCTGTCCCTCGCTCTCCTGCCCTTCCTCTAGATAACCCCTTTTCCCTCTTTCTATTGAGTCCTCAACCAAACTTCATGGTGACGATACCCCCCTTCCCCTCCCTCGCCTCTTCATTCCGAATTTTCTCTTGTTCCCACCCCACGCCCTCAAGCACGTAACAGCTCCCTACACTCTATCTCAACCGCAATTTCCTTTAACTTTTCAAACACACAATTTCTGCGTAATTACAGCTGGAACTAGCATAATCACACATGTCCCTGTGTATTACTCATTCAAGTATGGACCCTTGTTCCATGCGCGAAAGATACATAGACATTACCTTACATACATACAAACTGCAAATATGCGTACCTGCACAGGTTATACAGACAGATATGCATGTGTACGCATATCTTTTACACATGCTGAAAGGAACTTATGTATGGTTGAATGTAAGCATGCATATGCATGCCTGAATGCCTGGCTAGTTGGCTGGTTGGCTGGCTGTCTGGCTGTCTTACTGTATGTTTGTCTGCATTACTCTCTGTATATATCTTTGTACGTATGTACCTACTTAAGTATATCATGCTGTTCAACTGTTGATGTTATGGAGATTTGTTCTTTGAGCGTTTGTGAGCTAGTGCATGTATGTGTGTAAATCTTTAAGTCGCGCGCTTTGCATTTGATAAGCATCGTCAGAATAATAATAATAATAATAATAATAATGAATACTTATATAGCGCCTATTCTTGGCTAGAGACCAAGCTCTAAGCGCTTTACAATCAACACTCGTTTACACAACGGGCTGCCTACCTGGGTAGTGCCGACTGAAGAGCTGCCAGCTGGCGCTTCATTCAGTCGTTTCCCGTGTCATCCAGTCAGTATCGTTCAATATCGATCACTCATTTTCCTTACTTCCTTCATTCTTTCCATTTCTCTCGCGGGGTGCATGCTATGTGTAACGTGTCATCCATACCAACGGCCAAACTGGCCTACTCTTCCGAAAGTTGGTGATGGGATTTTACGTGTGTGCAAGACGTTATGCGTGCGTTCACACACGGAACCTCGGTTTATAGTCTCATTCGAAGGACTAAAGAAGCAACAATGGCAGCAACAACAAAAGCAGCAGCAGCAGCAGCAGCAGCACTAGTAGTAGTAGTAGTAGTAGTAGTAGTAGTAGTAGTAGTAGTATAGTATAGTACTAGTAGTAGTAGAAGTAGGAGAAGGAGGAGGCTAAGAAGGAGGAGGAAAAGAAGCAGCAGCAGCAGCAACAACAGCAGCAGTAGTTGTAGTTGTAGTCGGAGGAGTAGAGTAGTAGTGCCAGTAATAGTATTAATAGTAATGGTAACAGTACATACCATACAAATACAACGATGTACAGAGATGGACAAACATGTTGTGAGACAGACTGTAATGAGCCGACAAATAACAGTCTCAATCTAGATTCCCCCACGGAAAGAAGTAGGCCCATCTTGCGTTTGTTTTGTTCCGTTAGGGGTATTCTTTGTCCACATCTACAAAACACTGTAGTTTGACAATCAAACGAACACACTGTAATTAAATATATTACCGTAAACAAAGCGAAACAAAAGCGTATCCAAAAGTGAAACGATTAGAAGAAAGTCAACACAAGAGTAGTGTCACAGTACAGAAAACAAACTGCGGCAGGTTTTTGAAAGGACTGATTCCTCACTCACCAGAAATATCACCATTTTCCCCTGGAATATCACCAAGAACTGTTCGGGTTCTTGACCTTGTACTACGCGAATCTGCGGCAAAGAGAACATGAAATAACAAGTTAGTTTCAAAGCCAGGTGACTAAACGTGGAAACTGAAGCAAATTCTTAAAAGAAAGGTGATTATTTCCGAGAGACAATGCAGACAAACAGGTAGTCCTGTAATCTGCCTGCATTGTCTTGCGGAAATGATAACCTTTCTTTTTAAAATGAAATAACAAGTACGGACCGGAGAAGAAAGAGATCATTGAGAGGGGATAGAGTGTACATATGAACACACACGCGCGCGCGCACACACACACACACACACACGCGCGCGCACTCACGCGCGCACGCACACACGCACGCACGCACGCACGCGCGCACGCATGCACTCACCCATCCACCCATTCAACACACACACACACACACACCACACACACACACACAAGCACACACACACACACACAACACACACACACACACACACACTAACCACACTCACTCACACACACACACACACCACACACACACACATACACACACACACACACAACACACACACATACACACACACACACACACACACACACACACACACACACACACACACCTGCACGGCGGCTCCATTCAGTTCGTTGTCATCCATTCTCTGGGCAAAGATGGCAGATGCTCCTCTTTCATCCACTGTACTTTTTGCCCCCTACCCACACAGAAAAACACACACACACACACACACACACACACACACACACACACACACACACACACACCGTCACTCCTGCAATCCAGTGTCAAACAGACCCCTCCACTTGTCATTCCATGTATTGTTCGACAACCCCCCTTCCCCTCTCCTCCCACACACACACTGTCAGTCTGGCAACCTAATGTTTAACCCATAACTTTTCACCACTACGCCTATAGAAAAAAAACATCTCTCTAGCAATGCAACATAAAAACAGACCGCTTTCACTTTACATCCACTGTGCTTTTCAACCTCTACCCACGCAGAAAAAGACACCATATCCCCTGCAATCCAATGTGAAAACAGACCCCTTCTTCATTTTTGCCTCCAACACACTTCTTCTTCTTCTTCTTTCTTCTTCTTCTCTTCTCCTCCCTCCTCCTTCTTCTTCTTTCTTATTCTTCTTCAATATCATCATCGTCATTATCATCTTCATCTTCATCATCTTCTTCTTCAGCTTTTTCTTTTGCCCTTTAACTCCTTGAAGAGTCACTAGGACGCCGCACAGATGTGTTCTCCAGGTTCCTGAAGCTCTGTCGGTTGAGTGGAACTCCCAAAGCTGGGGTCTCTGCAAATGGTTTCATTGTCCATTATATAACAGTGTAAAATGCAGAATATGCCACCTTTCCAACCAATGAAATAAAACTCGGAAAGGTGCAACCTAGCCAAGAACTTCGAGCAATCTCAAGGTCGATGGTTCGATACTCTGAATCCCTCTGGAGTTTCGGTTGGCTGGTTGTTTGTGTCTCGTGTTTCGTGCCCTTTTACTCACGTGTTTCTATGCTGCTCTTTTCCGTCCCCCAAACCTCAGCCATATCCACGCTATCCTGTCGCAGTTTATGGACTGATGACTTTCGCCTTGTGGGTTTGTGGACTTTTGCCCGATGAAAACTATGCTAGTCATGACTTTGGGATCGCATCAACTGAAAGAGATGGGCACCATTTAACAGAGAAACTTTTCTCCCTCTTCACTGGATAAAGTATGAATCATCATTGGTGGTGAGTTTAAAGAGACTGACAACATCTAATTGGGAAACTTTTCTCCCTCTTCATCCGCAAAAAGTATGAATCATCACTGGGTGGTGAGTTTTTCTCCCTCTTCACCGGAAAAAGTATGAATCGCCATTGGGTGGTGAGTTTAAAGAGGCGAACAACATTTAACAGAGAAAGTTTTCTCCCTCTTCACCAGAAAAAAAAAAAGAATTATCATTGGTTTAGGTTATTTTTTCACCCCGCTTTGTCCCTTCTCCATGTGGGGTCTGATCTCAACTTAGTGAATATGCACTGAAGTTACCGTTTTAAGAAATGTGAACTGAAAATAAAATCTTGATATACAAGTGCAGACACATTGATTTTCGTTTGTATTTGACTGTCAGTTATCGCATAATAAGACCATGGGTGCGAGTGTGCGTGCGTGTGTGCGTGCGTGCGTGCGCGCGTACGTGCGTGCGTGCGTGCGTGCGTGCGTGCGTGTGTGTGTGTGTGTGTGTGTGTGTGTGTGTTGTGTGTGCGTGTGTGTGTGTGTGTGTGTGTCGTGTGCGTGTGTGTGTGCGTGCGTGCGTGAGTGTGTGCATGTATGTGCATGTGCGTGTATGTGCATGTGTATCTGCGTGTGTGTGCATGTGTCTTTGCGCGTGCGCGCGGCGCCG
>CM065715.1:6709697-6717197 GCA_033310375.1 Conus canariensis
GACATTACGCAGCCCCTCATGGTAAGAAATTCCTGCCACACAGACATTACACAACCCTTCATGGTCAGAAATTCCTGCCACACACAGACATTACACAACCCTTCATGGTCAGAAATTCCTGCCACACACAGACATTACACAGCCCCTCATGGTCAGAAATTCCTACAGATATTACACAGCCCCTCATGGTCAGATATTCCTACCATACACACACATTACACAGCGCCCCTCATGGTCAGAAATTCCTGCCACACAGACATTACACAGCCCTAGTCATGGTCAGATATTCCTACCATACACAGACATTACATAGCCCCTCATGGTCTGAAATTCCTGCCACACACAGACATTATACAGCCCTTCATGCACAGAAGTTCCTGCCAAACACAAACATTACACAGCCCCTCATGCACAGAAGTTCCTGCCATACACAGACAATAGGCAGCCCAATTACGCCAAGACATTACATATCCCCTTTATTATCAGAATCATCCCCAAATTAAAACTATACATTGTCTAGCGTATAGCAGGTATTTGATCTAAAAAAAAAAAAAAAAAAACTACCCGATTTCTTTTACTAATATGATTTCATGAAGAAGTGCCAGCATTAAACATAAACAGCTTTTTTATGAGAAAAAGAAAACTGGTGGGTGGGGATGTTTTGATTTGTAGATGGATAGCACATGGGTGGGCGGAAAATTGCACGAGTGGGAACGATCTCCTTCACCACCACCACCACCCATCCACTCCTCCCCTGTACCCCCCCCCCTTATCTCGTCCCCTCCTAACTCCTCCCCTCCCTTTGACACACATACATACAACCCCCCCCCCCCCCTCTCTCTCTCCTTCTTCCTCTTTTACACCTTTCCCTACTGTAGTTTCGTTATAAATTACGAAAATTTACTTTATAAAAGTATGAGGAACTGCTGTAAAATTATCTGAATATTGTTGTCATTAATATTTACCTATGACACTGCTTCTTCGTTTAAAAATTCGTTTATATTCTTTAATCATAACCTGACTGTTCTTGATTTCGCGTAACGTCTCTCCTCTCTCTCTCTCTCTCTCTCTCTTCTCTCTCTCTCTCCTCTCTCTCTTGTGGAAGAGAGAAGGGGCGAGGCGAATGACTGAGGAGTATCTATCCCGCTTTTTTTATTTTTTGCATTCACAATAACATCAGGCGTGCAATATCTATGGACTTCTACTTGTGTATGCTGTCCGTGTTTACTGTTGTGGTATTAATGTGTGTTTAGTGTGTGTAATCGTGCTCAGCATGTTTTTTAAAGAAAGTGCCATCATTTGTCGTAACTTTTGCTAGCAGCATTTTAGAATTGAAAAAAAGGCGTATGTTTGAAAAAAAAATCACTTGAAAGACAACACATACGCATAAGACTTCATTCTCATTTGACCGTAACATTCTTGGCGGTAGGGGTGACATGGCAGAATGGAGGAAGGAGGGAGGCAGCGAGGGAGCAGAGGGGAGACGTGAGGAGAGGAAGGAGGGGGGGGGAGGTGAAATCCTTCTCGGGAATAGGTGAAGCGCTTCTCTGCCTGTACGTGCATGAGGTGTTGGTTTCTACCTGCTTTCCAAACAAACCTTCCACCTAACTCATTTCTTTTTTTCTCTTTGCCTCTACGTCGATCTTGAGTTGAATCGATTGCACGTTTTCCCAGTCAACACAAACCGCGCCTCTTCAAACGTTACTAGTGTGTGTGTGTGTGTGTGTGTGTGTGTGTGTGTGTGTGTGTGTGTGTGTGTGTGTGTGTGGCGTGTTGTGTGCGCGCGACGCGCGTGTATGTGTGTGTGTGTGTGTGTGTGTGTGTGTGTGTGTGTGTGTGTGTGTGTGTGTGTGTGTATGCGATCGTGCGTGCGTGCGTGCCAGAGAGAGAGAGAGAAATAGAGAGAGTTATGTGTGTATTTGTGTGTATGAAATCACAGTGCTAATGTCTTGGATCGACAAAGTGTTCTCACTATGGTCGTAGGCGAAAACCTTTTTTTTTCCTCTTTTAAAAAAAAAATCGAGAATCCATCAAAAGTCATAAAAAGTTTTGAAATCGCAAACATAAACTGACGAGGTCTATTTGACAAATTGATGCTTTCCAGTCACACACTAAAGCTGGAATAAAATCAGCTTGTTCAAATGAACGTAGACTTGTCTGACCAGCACGCGTATTTTGATCGCATTTTAGATTTACCAGAATGTCTCTTTCCCTTCTCGAATCAACAGTTTACCTAGCTGTCCGATCCTGGATGGAGGCAGCATGCTCTATGTCCCCAAAAGTACCCAAGCTTATGCTATACTCTCGCCATTTTTTTTCCTCGTCTCGTCTTGTTTACTTTTGTATTATCTTATGTCTCGTCTCCCCAACACCATTCCCTACAATATATACCACCAACAAGGCTACGCGAATCAAGCCCCTGCCATATCAAGAGTAGTTCCAAAGAATGGAACAACATTTGTGCGACGTAACCACCTTGGGCGCGTGCATTTGTAAGGATGCACGTGTTAGGCGGGAGACGAGAAAAGACTGAGACATATAAACACCGGGTTCTTCTGTTGATTCTATCACAATATGCAGCGCAGCCCACATCGTCAGAGGGCGTGGGTGGGGCAGGTACAATTTAAGGAGCTTGTTTTTTGTAATCGTAATCTTTAATGCTTACAGATCAATCGACCCATACAGAGCCTCAGAAGCACTGCCAAACACCTATCTAAACCACCCATACATCCAAACGCAAGTCTGAACCACCAATAACTCCGAACATCAAACTTAACCAACCTTGCTTTTCAGTACCTATCCAAACCATCCATAGTTCAGGACAACTACCTAAAATTACCATACTTCTTCTAAACACCCATCTAAACCACTACACAAACAAACACCTACACCATCTATACTGCCAAACACCCAGCTAAACTATCGCACTACCAAACGCCCATCTAAATCACCATCATACCAAACACCCACCCTAAAACTACCTATACTACTACCTATACTACCCAACACCCACCCAAACCACCTATACCATCTAATTCACTTATACTTCAGCCCATCTTCCTAAACCATTCGTACAGCCAAATACCTGTCTAAACCATCCATATTATCAAACACTCACCTAAACCACTCGCATCACTGAACATTTGCAGAAACCACCCAATACCTACTTAAATGCCCACCTAAACTACATGTATTGCCAAAAACCGATGTAAACCACCGATACCTCTAAACACCTGTCTAAACCACCAATACTTCCAAACACCAACTGAATCCACCCATACTTCAAAGCCACTTATCTAACCACCCATACTTCAAAACCGCCCATCTAAACCGTCCTTTTTTTTTCCAAACACCTAACTATGCTAGCTAAAAATCCATCAGCCGCAAAATTATAGAGAAAATAAAAACGGGCAAAAAAAAAACCGACGGAAAGGAACATGAAAAATCATGAGGAATGATTACGGTTATATGAACAGCGTACCCAGGATACCGACAGCCTTCTGCATCCGTAGGAGGGCGACGTTTGCACAACCTACCTTTCTATGATGACGTCGACATACTCAAAAGCGGGAGGGGTTGGGAACGGAGGTGAAAGGAGGGAAGGGGGGTGGAATGGAGGCTGCCAGCAAAGCGGAATTCCAGGACCTCACGGCCAGACTGGAAAAAGCATCAAGTACATTCGGAACGGAAGTAAGTACTGAGGAAAGCAAGCCTTGGTCAACATTTCAGACAGCACGTGTCATCACAGCGTGCCCACCGGACAGACACTTGGAGGAACAGGCAAAATCACAGCGTGCCCACCGGACAGACACTGAGGACAGGCCCTCAGCAGGGCACAGACAAGGACAGCCACATCACAGCGTGCCCACCGGACAGACACTTGGAGGAACAGGCCACATCACAGCGTGCCCACCGGACAGACACTTGGAGGAACAGGCCACATCACAGCGTGCCCACCGGACAGACACTTGGAGGAACAGGCCACATCACAGCGTGCCCACCGGACAGACACTGGGAGGAACAGGCCACATCACAGCGTGCCCACCGGACAGACACTGGGAGGAACAGGCCACATCACAGCGTGCCCACCGGACAGACACTGGGAGGAACAGGCCACATCACAGCGTGCCCACCGGACAGACACTGGGAGGAACAGGCCACATCACAGCGTGCCCACCGGACAGACACTGGGAGGAACAGGCCACATCACAGCGTGGCCACCGGACAGACACTGGGAGGAACAGGCCACATCACAGCGTGGCCACCGGACAGACACTGGGAGGAACAGGCCACATCACAGCGTGGCCCACCGGACAGACACTGGGAGGAACAGGCCACATCACAGCGTGGCCACCGGACAGACACTGGGAGGAACAGGCCACATCACAGCGTGCCCACCGGACAGACACTGGGAGGAACAGGCCACATCACAGCGTGCCACCGGACAGACACTGGGAGGAACAGGCCACATCACAGCGTGCCCACCGGACAGACACTGGAGGAACAGGCCACATCACAGCGTGCCCACCGGACAGACACTGGGAGGAACAGGCCACATCACAGCGTGCCCACCGGACAGACACTGGGAGGAACAGGCCACATCACAGCGTGCCCACCGGACAGACACTGAGAGGAACAGGCCACATCACAGCGTGCCCACCGGACAGACACTGGGAGGAACAGGCCACATCACAGCGTGCCCACCGGACAGACACTGGGAGGAACAGGCCACATCACAGCGTGCCCACCGGACAGACACTGGAGGAACAGGCCACATCACAGCGTGCCCACCGGACAGACACTGGGAGGAACAGGCCACATCACAGCGTGCCCACCGGACAGACACTGGGAGGAACAGGCCACATCACAGCGTGCCCACCGGACAGACACTGGGAGGAACAGGCCACATCACAGCGTGCCCACCGGACAGACACTGGGAGGAACAGGCCACATCACAGCGTGCCCACCGGACAGACACTGGGAGGAACAGGCCACATCACAGCGTGCCCACCGGACAGACACTGGGAGGAACAGGCCACATCACAGCGTGCCCACCGGACAGACACTGGGAGGAACAGGCCACATCACAGCGTGCCCACCGGACAGACACTGGGGAGGAACAGGCCACATCACAGCGTGCCCACCGGACAGACACTGGGAGGAACAGGCCACATCACAGCGTGCCCACCGGACAGACACTGGGAGGAACAGGCCACATCACAGCGTGCCCACCGGACAGACACTGAGAGGAACAGGCCCATCACAGCGTGCCCACCGGACAGACACTGAGAGGAACAGGCCACATCACAGCGTGCCCACCGGACAGACACTGGGAGGAACAGGCCACATCACAGCGTGCCCACCGGACAGACACTGGGAGGAACAGGCCACATCACAGCGTGCCCACCGGACAGACACTGGGAGGAACAGGCCACATCACAGCGTGCCCACCGGACAGACACTGGAGGAACAGGCCACATCACAGCGTGCCCACCGGACAGACACTGGGAGGAACAGGCCACATCACAGCGTGCCCACCGGACAGACACTGGGAGGAACAGGCCACATCACAGCGTGCCCACCGGACAGACACTGGAGGAACAGGCCACATCACAGCGTGCCCACCGGACAGACACTGGGAGGAACAGGCCACATCACAGCGTGCCCACCGGACAGACACTGGGAGGAACAGGCCACATCACAGCGTGCCCACCGGACAGACACTGGGAGGAACAGGCCACATCACAGCGTGCCCACCGGACAGACACTGGGAGGAACAGGCCACATCACAGCGTGCCCACCGGACAGACACTGGGAGGAACAGGCCTCATCACAGCGTGCCCACCGGACAGACACTGGGAGGAACAGGCCACATCACAGCGTGCCCACCGGACAGACACTGGGAGGAACAGGCCTCATCACAGCGTGCCCACCGGACAGACACTGGGAGGAACAGGCCACATCACAGCGTGCCCACCGGACAGACACTGGGAGGAACAGGCCACATCACAGCGTGCCCACCGGACAGACACTGGGAGGAACAGGCCACATCACAGCGTGCCCACCGGACAGACACTGGGAGGAACAGGCCACATCACAGCGTGCCCACCGGACAGACACTGGGAGGAACAGGCCACATCACAGCGTGCCCACCGGACAGACACTGGGAGGAACAGGCCACATCACAGCGTGCCCACCGGACAGACACTGGGAGGAACAGGCCACATCACAGCGTGCCCACCGGACAGACACTGGGAGGAACAGGCCACATCACAGCGTGCCCACCGGACAGACACTGGGAGGAACAGGCCACATCACAGCGTGCCCACCGGACAGACACTGGGAGGAACAGGCCACATCACAGCGTGCCCACCGGACAGACACTGGAGGAACAGGCCTCATCACAGCATGCCCACCGGACAGACACTGAGAGGAACAGGCCACATCACAGCGTGCCCACCGGACAGACACTGAGAGGAACAGGCCTCATCACAGCGTGCCCACCGGACAGACACTGGAGGAACAGGCCACATCACAGCGTGCCCACCGGACAGACACTGGGAGGAACAGGCCACATCACAGCGTGCCCACCGGACAGACACTGGGAGGAACAGGCCACATCACAGCGTGCCCACTGGACAGACACTGGGAGGAACAGGCCACATCACAGCGTGCCCACCGGACAGACACTTGGAGGAACAGGCCACATCACAGCGTGCCCACCGGACAGACACTGGGAGGAACAGGCCTCATCACAGCGTGCCCACCGGACAGACACTGGGAGGAACAGGCTCATCACAGCGTGCCCACCGGACAGACACTGGAGGAACAGGCCACATCACAGCGTGCCCACCGGACAGACACTGGGAGGAACAGGCCACATCACAGCGTGCCCACCGGACAGACACTGGGAGGAACAGGCCTCATCACAGCGTGCCCACCGGACAGACACTGGGAGGAACAGGCCACAGCAGGTACCCCGGGTGCACTCTGAACACGGCTGGGAGATAAACAGAGCAGGTGAAAGGTATGTCTGCCGTGACAAGACTCCATGTCATGTGAAAAACCAGGCGTGCTGGCTGTCCAATGAAGATCAAACAAGTCACTGACGTCCATCTTTCTCTGTAGATGGGAAAGCTGCACGCTGACAGTGGATATCGAGCCACAACACACAGGCGTCCAGGAATCAGCGTTTCAGGCGGAGCGTTCTCATCTCGCGGAAAGACCATCAGAGAAATAACATCATCAGGCACCGAGTCATCACTGCTTGCAGACCGCGACTTCTTCTCAAGAGCCGCGAGTTTGCCTGTGTGGACATGTTCTTTGCCTGGCTCCGTGTCCAAGACAATTCTGCATGACACAGCGAAGGATAGTCGTCTCGGAGGCAGATGAAGGAACCTCTGAACAGTCGGCATACAGGACTAGACATTTCTATCTTGTTTTACATGACTAAGACTGAAGGCTGAGGAGGCTGCCGAAGCGATAGTCATGCCACTACTT
>CM065715.1:6722197-6734697 GCA_033310375.1 Conus canariensis
AGCCTGTTTTCCTACTCTGTCCTTACTAAGCTGTACTGAGCAAATGAACTTTTAAATTATTATCTCAGAGAGAGAGAGAGAGAGAGAGAGAGAGAAAAAAAACTCGGAACTCAGAAAAGTTTTATTCGATCAAGGATTAAACATTTTAGGCGGAGCCTGTTTTCCTACTCTGTCCTTACTAAGCTGTACTGAGCAAATGAATTTTGAAATCATTATCCCAGAGAGAGAGAGAGAGAGAGAGAGAGAGAGAGAGAGAGAGAGAGGGGGGTAAGAAAATGAACAGCTGTTTCACAGCAGGAAGAGCTAATTATGACAGCTAGGAAAAGGCGGGTTCTAAGTGCAGACTTGAACAATGACAGACACTGCGCATGGCGGCCTGAAAGGGGAGTTAGTTCCACATGACAGAGCCAATAGAAGAAAAAGGCACACTGACCTTTTTTTCTTTTTTTTTTTTTGGGGGGGGGGGGGGGGGGATTGGGAAAGTTGGGAGAGGGGGGGGACGAAAAGTAATGGTGTTAGGTTGGATTTTTTGTTTTTGTTAGGATTGCGAAAGATACGGATAGGATATACGGGGTTTCATATATTATTCTCTTCTGTCGTTTTTTTTTTTTTTTTTTTTTTTTTTTTTTTAAATTCTTTTTCGTTGTTATTGTTGTTGTTGTTGTTTTTGTTGTTGTTGTTTCTGCTTTTTAACTTGCTGTCTATTCTTCCATGCACTCTCGGTGCTATTTCTTCTGTGCCGCACGTTCTGGCTCCCCAGAAACACAACCGCACCCGGACTAGCACTGTCGTGGTCTCGGCGTCGGCAGTCCCCAGGCAGCAATGATTGGTCGTCGTCATGAGAGACAGACAGACAGACCGAACAGATCTACGCAACTGCTGAGCTGCTTTTGGTAATGTTCTGATTCAGCATACGCAGGACACCACCTACTAACCCCCCCCCCCCCCCCCCCCCACCCCCCCCCCCTCTCCATTTCTGCCCATAACACAGCACACAGTTCATGGCCAGGAGCCGGCCGGAGCTTAGAAATCCAATACCTGTATGCTCAGGATGGAAATCGAACCCATGATCTTTCACCAGCAGTCTGAATGGCTGCTGTTTACTTTTCTCGTTGTTGTTGTTTTCTTTGGTTTTGGACTGTCTTTTACTATCCGTTTTTATTTTATATGCGCAGAACATTAAGCTCCCCAATGACAAATTTTGTGAAATCGAAGAGGCAGAATGCATGATCCACTATTTCTTGGTTTTTTCCTCTTCATCTATAAACTGACTGATTTTATTGGATGACTGATTATCTGCCAAACAAACTATTTCTTAATCATTCCTCTTTAATCAATCGGTTGAGTGGATGGCCGTTTACCTCGCAAAAGGAGGACGCTGTCGCATGAGCACCAGGAAATCATCTTTGAAGACGTGAGAATAATGGAGAGGGAAGAGTAGAACAGAAGACGGTTTCAGCAGCAGCCTGACTACAACAGCAGAGACGCCTACTACCTCCTTCCCGGAGAAGACCCAGCGACCACTGTTAGACTTCGGACAGGGCGCTGCAGACTCTGGCATCTATGTTCACAGAGGTTTACACTGGTGATTCTGTCGCCCTGCAGGACTGTCCAGCACACCAGAGCCTTCCAGCAGATACCTGGACTGCTGGAATGCCCGTGAGGGACAAGACCTTTGACTCTTGGACAGTCTTCGGCGTACTGCAGCATTTGTCAGGGCATCCGGAGTTGCCATCTCAGGGAGCACAGGAATGGTAGATAATGTATATATGTAGGTTGGTAGGTAGGTAGGTAGGCAGGTAGGTTGTTAAGTAGGTGTGTGTATGTATGTATGTATGTATGTATGTATTTATTTATTTATTTATGTATTTATGTATGTATGTATTATTCATTCTGATCTTTATGTACTCTAGACTACATGGTTAGCGAATGCAATGCAGCGCGTATTGATTTGTCCGCACATTCTAACGCCTTCTTGAAAAATCAAATCGAAATTCAAACCGACAGTTCTCTCCTTTCTTCCCTCCACTCCTCCTCCTCCTCCTCCTCCCTCTTTCTTTATCTCATCCTTCCCCTAACATACCCCATCCTTGTTCTCCTCCACCCTCCCCACCCCCTCCCTTTCCAGCCCTCCCCATTTCTATTTCCCCTGCCTCCGGTGGGCGACTCACCGTGGCGTTTTGCCATGCGGACTTTTTCTCATTTTTGGTGCACTTCTTGCCGATCCACACGTAGATCCCGCTTGGTCCCGAATCCAGAATGAAGCAATCCTGAAACCAAACAAAATAGGCAATTAATACACGAAACAATCTCCATTTAATTCCATTCAAATTGTTGGTTCACTGTTGGCAGACTATTGCTTTTCTTTTTTCTTTCTTTTCTTCCTTTGTTGCATTTCATTCTTTTTCTCATTTTTTGTTCTCTATTTTTTTTTTTGCTTTCCTTTCTTCTCTCTTTTAACTCCCCCCCCCCCCCCCCCCCCCCCCCCCACCCCCCCCACCTTCTGAATTCATTCCTTCTGAATTCATTCCTCAACGGTTTTTTTTTTTTCTCTTTTGTTTTTCTTCCCCTCCCCCGACCCCCCTTTAGTCTTTTTTTTTTTCTCTCATCTTTCTCCCTTCTTCGTCATCATAACATCACGGGTCTTTTTTTTCCTCATGACGTTTTCCCCTCAATGTCTGCATGAGGAAGTCTTGGCCATCTTTTCAACGCCATTCTGAATGGACTATTCTGAAGCTTGATTTGACAAAAGCTTCGGGGACCGCTTTCTTTTCACCCGGACTTACATTTCAAGATTCTGTTTCCTGTGAAAAATCCCATTTCAGAGAAACACATACTGAGCAGTGGGTGTTTTGAAACAGCGTTTCTTTAGTAGAATGCCTACACTGAAATGACACTCTTTTAAGCCGTATCATTGCACGGGCGACTGACTGTTCGACTAGTGCACACGTCCAACAATGAAATAGATCTACCTGCTTGGGTTTTGCTGCCAATTTTCTTTCCATATTCCATATTTTCCCTCGAAGATTGGGCACCAACTGATTTAACTGATCCGCGTACCAAAGTTTTTACCATGTTAAATATTTCAAGACCGATCTTTCCAGTTCTCGTCTGCTACCTGATTGTCAAACGAGGCACAGTCACGTGCCCGCCAGCGGCGTCGTTCATTGGATAATGAAATGAAATGCAAGATATGTATTTCTCCAGACTGGAGCACGTCGTGAAATTAGGTCACCGGCGAAGTGGGCTTGAAACTTTCACGAGTAAGGCAAACGGGAAGCGCACGACGCATCGTGCCGCGCGCTTGTTTTGACAGAGCACGCTGTCCGGAGACTTCGGCATGACATGACCCTGAGTTCAACACAATCATGACGATAAGGGCACTCGGAAAAGCGCAAACCTCCGCCCAGGTGGAGCAGATCCTGGACCGACCCTTTGATCCAGATCCGCAACACAGATCATCACCACAGATCCGCGACATACGCCCTCTACACAAATCTGCGTACAGCTCTGCACCCTAGTCCCTCACCATAGATCCACACAACAGATCCACACAACAGATCCTCACCATAGTTCAACATCGTATGTCCTCTACACAGATTGCACTTCAGATCCGTGCCCCATAAATCCGCACCGTAACCTGATTGTAGATCCACACGACAAACCCTATCCACAGATCCGCACCATATATGTCCTCTAAACAGATTGCACTTCAGATCCGGTTATGCCCCATAAATCCGCATCACTACCCTTAGTACAGATCCACGCAGCAGATCGTATCCACGGGTCCGCACCATGCGTCCGCTACACAGATCCACAAAATAGATCCTCACCACAGAACCGCGCCAGAGAACCGCACTATAGATCCACACCACAGATCCGCACCATAGATCCACATCAGCCCCATACCAATTCATCTTTCCGCCGCGAAGTTT
The DNA here is from genome assembly GCA_033310375.1 of Conus canariensis. Classification (NCBI taxonomy): domain Eukaryota; kingdom Metazoa; phylum Mollusca; class Gastropoda; order Neogastropoda; family Conidae; genus Conus; species Conus canariensis. The sequence goes on from CM065715.1 coordinate 6,726,133, forward strand.
CTTCGTTACTAAGACTGGCTCAACAGTGTTTACGTCATCCGGCTGGATGGTCCCTGCACCCACCTGTGGATCCTGATCAGCACTACATGTTAATCACTTCGTCCTTGGGCCTCTTAACGTCTTTCCACCCCGTTGACTTCAAATTAATTCAGCAGTTTTCACGTCATCGCGTCGACAGACAGACAAACTCACCAGCAGACTCGGTTGAGACACACATAGATTTGATCTCCCTGGCAGACGCGATAATTGGGGCGCATTAGCCTGGTTTGTCCAAGTGTTTGTTTATATTTCACTTTCCGTTTTCACTTAGTTTAACACTACAATCATAACCGGGGTTAGGCGGTGGGGGATAACTATGTCCATATGCGCTTTTCTTCCATCATTTTTGTACTTCCAGTTCTTATAGAAAAGGGAGTACTTTACAATGGGAACGAAGAAATGCTGTCTGTGTGTCCGTGTGTCTGTCTGTGTGTCTGTCCGTGGTCAAAATGTGTTCCACTCGCTCCAGACAAAACTTCTGGGACGATCTTTCTAAAAAAAATTGTAGGTATGTTCATTATGGGTCACGGATGATGCCCGATGTTTCATTTTACCAGAATAACCGTTTCTAATGGCTATAACGGCCCAAAACGGCTTTTCTTCTTTATGGAATATCTCAGAAAGTATTTGTATTCAAGATAAACTGGGAGTACGTTTATATGCTTTGCATCTTGTTTTTATTACACAAGTGAACTTCGTTTTTCATTCGCATCAACGATGCTTCGTCCCCTCTTGCATCTCCCTCTCTCTCGCGGTGTGGTGTGTGTGTGTGTGTGTGTGTGTGTGTGTGTGTGTGTGTGTGTGTGTGTGTCTCAAATACACACACACACACACACACACGCACGCGCGCACGCACACACACACACACACACACACACACAGGTCATGTTCCAAAAAAATTATTCAGTTCCGGAATTTAGCCTCACGATCATTGTTTGTTGTTTATGACTATTGTTGTGTTACTAGACTTGAAAGAGAGGGATTAGTGAATGAATGTAACGACATATTGTCAACCGCTGAACTGAGTATAGATGTGGAAGGATTTGTTATATAGAGTTGTAATAAAACACAGATACACAACACACACACACAACAAGTACGCACGCACGCACGCAATCGTGAACGCACGAACGCACACACACACACACACACACACACACACACACACACACACACACCACACACCACACAACTGCACGCACACACACCACAGCACACGCACACACACAGAAAAGAACAAGAACGAAGAAGGCAGACAGAGAGAGCAGATGAGAGGAGAACAGAAAGAGAGAGAAGAGAGAGAGCACGAGAGAGAGAGACGAAGAGACGAGAGAGAGAGAGAGAGAGAGCGACGAGAGAGAGAGAGAGAGAGAAGAGAGAGAGAGAGAGAGAAGAGAAAGAGAGAGAGAGAGAAGAGAGAGAGTGAATCGAGAGGAGAGAAGAGAGAGGAGAGAGAGAGAGAGAGAAGAGAGAAGAGAGAGAGTCGCAATCGAGAGAGAGAGAGAGAAAGAGAGAGAGAGAGAGAGAGAGAGAGAGAGAGAGAGAGAGAGAAGGCAAGAGAGAGAGAGAGAGAGGAGTGAAGAAGAAGGGAGAGAGAGAGAGAGGTGATGAGAGAGAGAGAGAGAGAGAGAGAGAGAGAGAGAGAGAGAGAGAGAGTTGCAATCGAGAGAGAGAGGGAGGAGTCGAATCACACTCTCGGAAATAGTGTGTTCATAGTCTTTTCCAGCCTGCCAGTTGGCCCGACTCAAGTCGTTGTTGTCTGGCAGCTATTGTCTTGTCAGCATGTGCTCAAATAATCCACCACATACATCACCTCAATTCAATGTGTCATTCTTTGGGGAGGTTTGGCATTTTCCAGGCCAAGAAAAAAAGTCCCAAAAATTGTTGTGCTGGTTGTGATGCTGTTGTGACATTAGTCGTGATTATTGCCAGCGTAAATATCAGCAAGCCTGCTCTCTCTCTCTCTCTCTCTCTCTCTCTCTCTCTCTCTCTCTCTCTCTCTCTCTCTTTCTCTCTGGCTCCCGGCTCCCCTGCTGTCTTCTGTAATTTCAAGCAGCCAACGTTCTTTCCCTGTGTATTTTTATTCACAGACAGACAGACAGACAGACGGCGGATAGACTAATGCCGGCAATCAGACAAATTCAAAGACAGAAAGACAGAACAAACACATTTTCAGCCAAACAATTGAACCAAATGTGTGGACAGGAATATATGCACCGACTGATTCGGTTTTGTTTTGTTTTCTTTCTCTTTTTTTTTCTTTTTTTTTTTTGTGGTCAGTTCCCAGGAGATAAAAAAGCAAGTATTGCAGCAAGGTGAATGCTAGTTGTCAACATGTGGCCTGTCATGGAATACTGCTGTATGAAAACAAATAATGAAGCAATGAGCCCCGCCAGATGAACGTAAACAAGACTGAAGTACCGTTCCTCGACCTACTGGTCTCCTCAGGCAGGACAGGAACAAACAAACAACGTAAATAAACACATATACTGTGTGTGTTGAGGGGGGTGGGGGGGTGGGGGGGGGGGGGGTGCGGGAGGGGACAAGTGCAGTGAGATAAGGGAGATAATGTTGCTTACAGCCCAACCGAATGCAAAGGGCAGTCACCGTGTTGAAGTCAGCTCACAAGTCATTAAAACAAAAAAACCCTCAGTCACACAACCCTTTAAAGTACACCTAAAAAAAAGACAGCGACAAGTGCAGGTGAACAAGTTCTTAGTCACTAACGACACAACTTGACGGGGACGGGGTTGGGAGCAATGAGGAAAGGAAGAAGAGAAACGGGATGAAAATGACGACATTACAACGTGAATATAGATCTTTCACTGCCAGCCATGGGAGTCACCGTGTTTTTGTTGTTGTTGTTGTTGTTTTGTTTTTGTTTTTTTGTTTCTTTTGTTTTTGGTTTTGTTTGTTTGTTTCTTATGCCACACCAGTGTCCACGTTCTTCTCCTGGACGAGAACTCTCCACTGGTCACGGTCTTCAGCGGTGGTAGCAGTCCACCCTTAATACCTAACCGACAACACCACCTGCAATTGTGTGGCGTTTCCAGCACCACGGGGGAAGCATCACAATACAACAGGCTCCCAAGGGAACTAGTGAAGAACAGAGATGGGGAAAATGGAAGAAACCTAAATACAAAAACCGTAACCTAACGTACGTCATGAATAATCACAAAAAAGGGAACACATTTAAACCTATACTTCCTAACCCAAAATAAACATAAGGAAAATTGCTGAGATACAAGAATCAGCACAACAGAAGGTAACAGTCGTTTTGAATACATTGGCACTGACACTGTCAGGTGAAAGACGATAGAAGGTAACCGTCGTTTTGAATACATTGACAGTGACACTGTCAGGTGAAAGACGATAGAAGGTAACAGTCGTTTTGAATACATTGACATTGACACTGTCAGGGAAAGACGATAGAAGGTAACCGTCGTTTTGAATACATTGACAGTGACATTGTCTGGTGAAAAACGATAGAAGGTAACAGTCGTTTTGAATACATTGGCACTGACACTGTCAGGTGAAAGACGATAGAAGGTAACAGTCGTTTTGAATACAATGACACTAACACTGTCTGGCGAAGCCCGTCCCTCTCCACACATGATAGAGTCGATCTCCTTTAACTAAGCGATGACCAATTCACACACACACACACACACACACACACACACACACACACACACACACACACACACACACACACTGCTTTTCAAACATTTTTAGAAGGAAAGATACGCCTCTCACCCCTCACCCCAAAAGCAAGCAAGAGAGAAGGGTCGGGGATATACTGATAATAACTGTTAAATGACTACGGGTTTATTAAATTGACGCAGTGATATGGAAGCCACAAAGAAAGGTTGGGGATATATACTGATTATGATAGTCAAATGACAATGGGCTTGTCAGTTTGACGCAGAGATGCTTATGTTATAGAGGGAAGACGTTGCGACGAATTTCAGCATGGCCGATGACACCTACAACGGAATATGTACTTTGAAGTGGCTGTGGGGTCCTACCTTGTTGCGTTAATCAAATAAAGAGCATACAGAATCAATCACCTGTTAACAAAAAAGACCGTTTGCATTGCTCATCAGCATCTGTGAAAAGAACCCAACACGTAGATCATGCAATGAGATGTTCTAAGTTGGTGCCATGACATTTTTTTCACCTTCCCTTCCAGACAAACGAACAAAAACACAAAAAACAAACAAACAAAAAAGACGTAAACCAATGCAGAGATGTTTTTTTTCCCTGCTTTCAACCCTTGTCTCCCCTCATCCTCTCCAAAAAAAAACAAAAACAGAAAAGGACGGTTCAGTGAAATATAGACAAGTGTCAGCCTCGCCTCTCCTCTCTCTCTCTCTCTCTCTCCCCCCCCCCCCCCCCCCCCCAAAAGTAACAGTCTGGTTGCATTCTTTGACTGGAGAGAGAAAAAAAAACACACCCCTCCGCCCTCCCCTTTCCCCCCGACCCCCCTCACTCCCCTTTCCCCTTCCAAACCTGTCTGCCACAAAATAAGTGGCGTGTGTTGGGCTGACGCAACAAATAGATGGCGTGGTTTGGTGTTGTGTGTTGGCTGTGTTCAGAGTACATGTACCGCTGCTGCTGCTGCTGGCACCTCGGACAGAAAGACACCGATATGCTGTGATAGCTGCCAACGCTCCCGATGTTCTCCAGATTGTCTTTATTTTGAAAATAATTCCCCAAATGCCGAACTTGGAGGAACTTTTGGGGGTGGGGGGTGGGGGGGGGTTGGGCGGGGGGGGGGGGGGGGGAGGAGGGAGGAGCGGTCCGACAGATTACGATAAATTCTCTGCTTTTGGTTCAAAACGTGGTCCTTTTCTTCTCCTTGGATCTTTTGTCTTTATCTTTCCTCCGGTGTTTTTCATAACTGATAAAGTCCCGCAGTCCTTTGTTCCAAAAACGTAAGGTTTTGGAGTAATTTTAATGGAAGAGTTGGGGACAAAAATCACAGAACGCGTTCTGCGAGTGTTGGTAGCTCGGTATGGCAGAAAATGGATTTCCTACATTCATTACCCGAAGCGTGCAGTAAGGAGGTAAAACATGACGCTCGTCCTTCGGTGGCAAAGAACAGCGCCATTTGTGGTATCACTGAGGGATGTGTGTGAAAAGATGGCTGACTTCTCAGGCCAATCCTCGCTCTGAGCTGTCTGTTCCAATGGTGATTTTACCAGGGGCGAACCAGTCCGGGACGAGGTGCCGGTTCTACTTCGTAGCTCCGCTGGCCTTGTTGTTCCCGCTCCGCTAGACATTTCCCATCCTACCCCCGTCACCACGACAGTGGAGCAGGGTCCGCCAGGTGGATCAGTTCTGTGCAGATTCTTCGCAGGTGTTGAGACCGAGGCTACTACTGGAAGTGTAGGGAGGCCTTCAATGAATCTTTTGAGTGTTTGTTGTCGAATTCGGTGGAAGCGCTTAGCAGCATTCGGCTCACTCTGAAACAGTGTTTTCGACAAACACAGGTCAGGCTTGCGGTGTAGGAGTTCAAATTACTTTCTTTTTGAAAGCGCGCTGTCTCATACATGCCCTGACTCCCGAAGTTGGCGTCAGAAGGTTGACTGCACGGAGTTCACGTTGGTTCTGACTCCTTTTCCCGAAAACTCTTTTGAATGAGACTTTAAATCAACATTCTGTGCGTGAACGCGCGCAGAAGATCTTGCACACACATAAAAGCCCATCACCAACCTTCGGAAGAGGTCAGTGTGGCCATTAGTACGGATGACACATTGCACACAGCACGCACCTGCGTGGAATAATCGGAAGAAGGAAAGAAGAAAACTGAGTGACTGGTGTTGACTGACGCGGGAAACGACTGAACGTAGCGCCAGCAGGCAGTTCTTCATTCGGCTCTACCCAGGCAGACAGCCCGCTGTGCGAACGAGAACATGGGCTGTAAAGCGCTTGAAGCTTGATCACTAACCGGGGATAGGTGTTATAAAAACACTACTAATAGTAACAATAATGATAATAATAGATTATCAGATAATGATAATGATAGTGATAATAATAATGATTACAACAACAATAACAACAACAACAATGATAATAATGATAATAGTAGTGATAATAATGATGATGATAATGATGATGATGACGATGATGATAAAGATAATAATGATAACAATAGTAATAATTATAGTTATAATAATGACAACAATAATGACAATAATAATAATGACAGTTGTGCGCACTGACCAGTGTTTCTGTTCTGAAAGAAGAAAAAAAAACAGCGTCTGAACGGCAGTCTGGAAACCCGTTATCTGCCTGAAACCTCCCTTCTTTTCTGATGTAGTGGTCTCATTACGACGACGAGATAAACAGACGACAACTACACCAATGATGACGGCGACGACGACAGTTATAACGATGCTGCTAGTGATGACGACGATGATGATAATGCGATGATAGTTGATGACGGCAGTGGTGAAGATGGTGATGGAAATGGTGGTCATAAGAAGACATCGATTCTGTCGATGCTGATGATGACTTCGATGTTGATGATGATGATGAAAAGGAGGAGGAGGAGGAGGTTGTGATAAGTTGATAGTGACAATACTGGTGGTGCTGGTGATGATGATAAAGAATACAGGCACAAAATAATGATTATGTATTGCTGCTACAGATGATGATAATGATGATGACGATGACGATGATGTTTTCCATAATTATATTTGTTACTAACCTATTTTTCCTGAGAACTCTTAAAAGTACTTACTTCTCTGATTTAAATGTATGATACTGTGTGAATGTTAATGAACAGTTCTATCATTTCACATTAAGGATAGCTGTCAAAGTTCTGGTGTTTTCATAGTGTTCTGTTTTTTCAAATTGTTTTACAATTCAGTATTTTGTTTCGTGCCTGAAATCATTCTAAGTGGAATAGCATTAAATTCGCGGTAACACGTACGCACACCGCACTCGCTCAAATACATGCCCACACAAGCATTCACGAATGCTCTCTCTGTCTGTGTCTGTGTCTGTCTGTCTGTCTGTCTGTCGTCTTCTGTCTGTCTGTCTGTCTCTCTCTCTCTCTCTCTCTCTCTCTCTCTCTCTCTCTTCATAGTGTGTATGTCACACACACACACACACACACACACACACACACACACACACACACACACACACACACACAACTAGACTCCCCCTCACCCCTATATCGCGTTCTCTGTTGTAAAGACATTTGGGAGAGGGCGGAGGGAGGGGGGGGGGGACAAATGAAAACATTCCAGACGTGGCCTTCTCTCCTCCATAAACACCAAGCTGACGACAGCACCAGTAACAAAAAAAGTCACCTGCAATATTTTCCAGACAGCAGGGCAGAGGGTAGGTGAGTAGGGGGTTGGGGTGGGGGTGGAAGGGAGGAGGGGGGGTGAATAATATCCCCCTGTCATTACCCCATGACAAATTATCTCCCGTTCTACGGACTCAGCACCACAGACACTTGCCAGATTCAGTTCTGGTTGGGGGAACCGTTTTATCGGCCTGAACCCATCTTGACAGTTTAGGGGAAAATATTACAGCAAATGAAAATACAGAGAAGCAAGAGGCAAATGCCAGAAAATGCAATTTTTAAAAAAAAAGAAAAAAAAAGGAAAGAAAAAAAGAAAAAAAGAACAAAAAGAAAAAAGAAAAAGAAAAAAAAAGAAGCGAAAAAATATTCGTATTGTGAAAAGAAGAATGTGTGGATGGACAGACACAAAGAGGACGTGAAGGGACAAAGACAGACAGAAAGAGAAGGAGACCGGGAGATAAATGGACTGAGAGGGAAAGAGAACAAGACGGGGAGATACAGGGACAGAGAGGCTCTAGGAAGACCTGTGAGCACAGAACAGTGCCCCCAGCACAGCAAAATCGGCAAGAACGAAAAGGGAGAAGAAAAAAAAAAAAAACATAACTGCTTCTTCAGTAACCCCTTCCAGTTCGCCATGAAGCTATCTGAACACTCATTGCGGCGAAGGGAAATCTTGAGCAGTGTCTCAGGAAAACATATTCTGACACCAGAGCGAAGCACCACTTCACAACCGGGACTTGGAAAGGCCGGAAGCATTAGAGACAAAGTTTAGTAACAAGCCAGCGAAGCTGGATGAGCTGAAGAACGTGGTTAAGAAAGCCAGTGCCGAATCTTCGTTGGGACCTAGCGGAATACCCTGTCTGCTGTATTGGATTTGTCCTATTGCCTGTATAGGAATTGTCCTATTGCCTGTATAGGAATGGTCCTATTGCCTGTATAGGAATTGTCCTATTGCCTGTATAGGAATTGTCCTATTGCCTGTATAGGAAGTGTCCTGTTGCCTTCGAGTGGCTCTACAAACTGATGAGATCAGGTCTGTGAAGATTAGCGACTAATGGATGACAGCTGAAGGAGTGCATATTGCTGAAGAGCAGAACTCGAGTGACAACCTCCCTTTCAGACCGGTATCCCTCCTGAAAGTTGCGAGGGAAATCTTCTCTGTCATGTCTGTCCTGAACGGAGGCATCTCAGCAGTGTCTGGC
>CM065715.1:6744697-6769697 GCA_033310375.1 Conus canariensis
GTACTCCAGGCTCTACAGTCGTCGTTGAATGCTAATGGAGGGAAAAGAGTTGGGGAATGTTGAGGTGGGACATCAAAAGGGGAGGGCGAAGACGAAAGAAAGACAAACTGAAGGAAGAAAAGGGACACGGACAGAAATAGAAGAAACCCAGACCAAAAAAAAAAAATAGCATCGACATTAACTATTGTCATTACTGTTGTTGTTCTTTTGTTATTGTTGTGGTTATTGTTGGTCATTATTGTTGTTGTTGGTTATTGTTGTTGCTGTTGTTGTTGATGATGATGACGGTATTCTCCTTCTTCTTCTCCTTCTTTTTTTTTTCTTCTTCTTCTCAATACTATCATTACTACTATTATCATTGGCAGTGGTGGGCGGGGGGGAGGGGGGGGGGTGGCGGTGGTGGCATCCTCCCCCTCAACCACACAGGGCATGTTCAGGGCTGTCACCACTCTGGCAAAAAAGCGACATAAGTAAGCAGCCACACACATAAGCACATTTGATTCTAAGCATAACCAGTCCATTACATTTAATTCTTAGCATAACCAATCTATTACAATGCAGAAAGTTAAACAAATGACCGTGCTGAGGACACCTTCTACCCCCCCCCCCCCCCCCCGCCCCCTCCACCTCGCTGTACCCCTCGCCACTCCTACTTTAGGAAAGCGACTAAAAGATCAATGAACAAATTTTTCGATCGCAAAATCAAAAGAAGAAGAAGAAATTGAAATGAAATAAAGACCATATAGGTAAAAAGATACTGCAGAAAGGATAGCAGGTACCAGCCCTAGACAGCGTGTATAGGTTCGCCACCGAATTGACGGACTACAACCAAAAAAATCCTGTCATGCTGTACATTCTGCAAACAAAATGTATACAGAGTTTTCATCAAAAAGAAGACGAATGGATCATAAAGACAGAAGAGAAAAATAAAGACAGAAGAGAAAAATAAAGACAGAGGAGAAAAATAAAACAGAAGAGAAAAATAAAGACAGAAGAGAAAAATAAAGACAGAAGAGAAAAATAAAGACAGAAGAGAAAAGACAGAAGAGAAAAATAAAGACAGAGGATGAGAAAAAATAAAGACAGAAGAGAAAAAATAAAGACAGAGGAAGAAAACAGCGGACAGTAAAGAAAGAGAGACAAAAAAAGGAAAAAAATGGTCAAGTCAAAGAGATGGATCCAGTCACAGGAAAGAAACAGGAAGGAATATGGAAAAAATGCAGTCACAGAGCCAGTCACAGAAAACAGGAAGGAATATGGAAAAAATGCGACAGTCACGGAAGATGCAGTCACAGAAAAAACAGGAAGGAATATGGAAAAAATGCAGTCACAGAGCCAGTCACAGAAAACAGGAAGGATAGGAAAAATGCATCAAGAGCATCACGAAACAGGAAGGAATATGGAAAAATGCAGTCAAAGAGCCAGTCACAGAAAACAGGAAGGAATATGGAAAAAATGCAGTCAAAGAGCCAGTCACAGAAAACAGGAAGGAATATGGAAAAAATGCAGTCAAAGAGCCAGTCACAGAAAACAGGAAGGAATATGGAAAAAATGCAGTCAAAGAGCCAGTCACAGAAAACAGGAAGGAATATGGAAAAAACTGCAGTCAAAGAGCCAGTCACAGAAAACAGGAAAGGAAAAATGGAAGACACAAACAGCAGTATCAAAGACCAGTCAAGCCAGAAAACAGGAAGGAATATGGAAAAACTGCAGTCAAAGAGCAGTCACGACAGGAGTGCCAGAGAAAAAACAAGGAAGGAATATGGAAAAACTGCAGTCAAAGAGCCAGTCACAGAAAACAGGAAGGAATATGGAAAAACTGCAGTCAAAGAGCCAGTCACAGAAAACAGGAAGGAATATGGAAAAAAACTGCAGTCAACAGTAGCAGTCACAGAAACAGGAAAGGAATATGGAAAAAAAACTGCAGTCAAAGAGCCAGTCACAGAAAACAGGAAGGAATATGGAAAAACATGCAGTCAAGAGCCAGTCACAGAAAACAGGAAGGAATATGGAAAAAATGCAGTCACAGAGCCAGTCACAGAAAAACAGGAAGGAAATATGGAAAAAACTGCAGTCAAAGAGCCAGTCACAGAAAACAGGAAGGAATAATGGAAAAAACTGCAGTCAAAGAGCCAGTCACAGAAAACAGGAAGGAATATGGAAAAAATGCAGTCAAAGAGCCAGTCACAGAAAACAGGAAGGAATATGGAAAAAATGCAGTCAAAGAGCCAGTCACAGAAAACAGGAAGGAATATGGAAAAAATGCAGTCAAAGAGCCAGTCACAGAAAACAGGAAGGAATATGGAAAAAAATGCAGTCACAAGAGCCAGTCACAGAAAACAGGAAGGAATATGGAAAAAAATGCAGTCAAGAGCCAGTCACAGAAAACAGGAAGGAATATGGAAAAAAATGCAGTCAAAGAGCCAGTCACAGAAAACAGGAAGGAATATGGAAAAAAAAATGCAGTCAAAGAGCCAGTCACGAGAAAACAGGAAGGAATATGGAAAAAAATGCAGTCAAAGAGCCAGTCACAGAAAACAGGAAGGAATATGGAAAAAAATGCAGTCAAAGAGCCAGTCACAGAAAACAGGAAGGAATATGGAAAAAAATGCAGTCAAAGAGCCAGTCACAGAAAACAGGAAGGAATATGGAAAAAGCAGTCAAAGACATACAAAAGAAGATATGGACAAAGATGCGTCAGGCATCACAGAAAACAGGAAGGAATATGGAAAAAAATGCAGTCAAAGAGCCAGTCACAGAAAACAGGAAGGAATATGGAAAAAAATGCAGTCAAAGAGCCAGTCACACGAAAACAGGAAGGAATATGGAAAAAAATGCAGTCAAAGAGCCAGTCACAGAAAACAGGAAGGAATATGGAAAAAAAATGCAGTCAAAGAGCCAGTCACAGAAAACAGGAAGGAATATGGAAAACAAAAGTCAGTCATGAAAGATCCAGTCACAAGAAAACAGGAAGGAATATGGAAAAAAATGCAGTCAAAGAGCCAGTCACAGAAAACAGGAAGGAATATGGAAAAAATGCAGTCAAAGAGCCAGTCACAGAAAACAGGAAGGAATATGGAAAAAATGCAGTCAAAGAGCCAGTCACACAAAAACAGGAAGGAATATGGAAAAAAATGCAGTCAAAGAGCCAGTCACACGAAAACAGGAAGGAATATGGAAAAAAATGCAGTCAAGAGATCACAAAAACAGGAGAATATGAAAAATGCAGTAAGAGCCAGTCACAAAAACAGGAAGGAAATGGAAAAAAATGCAGTCAAAGAGCCAGTCACACAAAACAGGAAGGAATATGGAAAAAAATGCAGTCAAAGAGCCAGTCACACAAAACAGGAAGGAATATGGAAAAAAATGCAGTCAAAGAGCCAGTCACACAAAACAGGAAGGAATATGGAAAAAAAATGCAGTCAAAGAGCCCAGTCACACAAAACAGGAAGGAATATGGAGAAAAAAAAATGCAGTCAAAGAGCCAGTCACACAAAACAGGAAGGAAATATGGAAAAAAATGCAGTCAAAGAGCCAGTCACAAAAACAGGAAGGAATATGGAAAAAAATGCAGTCAAAGAGCCAGTCACAGAAAACAGGAAGGAATATGGAAAAAAATGCAGTCAAAGAGCCAGTCACAGAAAACAGGAAGGAATATGGAAAAAATGCAGTCAAAGAGCCAGTCACAGAAAACAGGAAGGAATATGGAAAAAAATGCAGTCAAAGAGCCAGTCACAGAAAACAGGAAGGAATATGGAAAAAATGCAGTCAAAGAGCCAGTCACAGAAAACAGGAAGGAATATGGAAAAAATGCAGTCAAAGAGCCAGTCACAGAAAACAGGAAGGAATATGGAAAAAAATGCAGTCAAAGAGCCAGTCACACAAAACAGGAAGGAATATGGAAAAAAATGCAGTCAAAGAGCCAGTCACAGAAAACAGGAAGGAATATGGAAAAAAATGCAGTCAAAGAGCCAGTCACAGAAAACAGGAAGGAATATGGAAAAAAATGCAGTCAAAGAGCCAGTCACAGAAAACAGGAAGGAATATGGAAAAAAATGCAGTCAAAGAGCCAGTCACAGAAAACAGGAAGGAATATGGGAAAAAATGCAGTCAAAGAGCCAGTCACAGAAAACAGGAAGGAATATGGAAAAAATGCAGTCAAAGAGCCAGTCACAGAAAACAGGAAATTGCAAGCATTGAATTTCCATAAAGCGGGGATGAAAGTCACACTAAAAGAGTCCCTGGCATCTCCAAAGGAACAACAACAACAACAACAACAGAACCTTGAAAAGTTCTGTTTCTGAAGGAATAGGACATTAGGCTCTTTGAGTGCCGATTCAGCATTAGCATCGCTGGCTGAAGAGCGTGCTAAGCGTGTTGATGGTGACATAGGTGGTCATTCTGATGATGACTTTGATGGTGCGCTGATTTTCAACCTCATCTTCACCATCATCAGTTATCATCCTTTCCATTTCGATTATCGGTTTCATGTTACATTGTCGTCATCACTGCTACCGCCACTGCCGTTATCGTCATCGTCGCCGTCACCACCACCACCATCATCATCAGTACTGTCATCATCATCATCATCATCATCATCACCATCATCTTCATCACCATCGTCGTCATCTCCATCGTCATTATTATCAATATCATCACCGTCGTCATCATCATCATATCCACATCATCATTGTCATGACCATCCTCCCTCGCTTTCTCTTCAACATCATCGGCGTCATCATTCTGTTCATTCGTGCCCTGGGACAACCAGCACACGACCCACATAATACAGCGGAGGCACCGCCAAGATGGTTCAAAACAACGTGTGGCAGACTGAGTCTGGCATCGGCTACAAACTGATGTAATAACACAGCTACCCCACTCCATGGCTGCACTTCAAGTTCGACCCAAGCCAAAAATACCCCATGGGCAGTTCTGACAATATCGTGTATCTGTTTACTCAATCCCACGTCCGTTCTGAAAGGATTTCTCTCTCTCTCTCTCTCTCTCTCTCTCTCTCTCTCTCTCTCTCTCTCTCTCTCTCTCTTCCCCCAGTGTTTTTCTCTCTCCCACAGTGAGGACTTCTTTTTTTATTCGTACTATTTAAAGGTTGTTAAAGTGATTCTGAATACCTGCCTGAAACCACATGTTCATGTGTTGGAGGGGCAGTAGGGGTGGGGGATATCGTGTCGTTTCTCTGTTTAAACCTTTTACAAACACACAAACAGGGACATGCTTCCGGGATTTTTTGTGAAGACGCACTTCTTCCGCAAAGTCCGGCGTATATTTTTTTGGCACCAGCTTTCAACTTAATCTAAGAGACTTAACGCATTCTTAACTGAACAAACTATTGTGTTTGCGTATATCTAGATCATAGACAATGACGAGTGATAGTTTCTTTCTTAACTGAAGTCCAAAATTCAAAAATTTAACTTGCTCAGATCAAGGTGTATTTTAAAGGTTTGTGTGAATTAGTTGGGTTTAAAAAAAAATATTTGTGAGTTGACTGCAACACGGCGATATCCTTAAATGGCATCTTGCGGTCGGCTGGGCTATAAGCAACATTACCTCACTAACTTGCTCAGATCGCTGAGTTAAAGACGAACAGTAGGCCGGTTTTTTTTTTTTTTTTTTTGATATATTTTTTTTATTTCTTTCTTCATTCTCTCTCTTCCATTCCACAGTTCCTTCTTTCTCTCATCTCCATTCTTTCATCAACATGATCTTTCTCTTTGCTGTACATTTCCGGATGCAAATTATCACATATTTTTTGTTGTTAATCATATTTGTACATGTTTGACATTATTGTAGTAAATAATCCGTGAAACGTATTAGGAACGAGTTATCTTTTTTATCGGCTTGAAAGGATTTGAGTGAGAGTTCAATGTATGCCGAGGAAAGGTTGTTTTCTTTTTGTTGGATATACACACATACACAAACAAACAAAAATCACTAAGCACAATCCTCTGAGTTCTTACAAACTACAAGCACATAAAGGCAAACAAACACACCCGCTCACTCCACTCACACCCCCTCCCGTCCCTACCCACCCACACCCCCACTTTCTCTCTTCTTATGAATTAATAATACTTAAACAATATACATAATTATACAATTTATAATAATGAAGTAATGTTTTCTCCGTGTGGTACCATGTGATAGCTGTTGTATATAACGCATAACATAATTATGTTCACTGTAATGATCCTTCAAAATATAGATTTAAACAGACGTAAGCATTTCCCAGCTGAGTGTACACACCAGCACCGAAATCCCGTCCATCAGTGTCTTTATATTTCTTTAACAATCAAAAGAAAGTTAATTATATGTTCTTCAGCCCGCTACCAATATGACATCGCTACACCACAGCCGTGCCCCGCCGACCAACCAACAAACCAACCTACCAGCTAAGTTGCCGATCGGCCTACGGGTCCCAGCCGCGGCATCGCCATGCCAGACAAGCAGCGGGCCACAGGCTACAACCACACTCAATGATATTTGAATACCTTATGAAATTACCTACACATCCTGAACATATCCTCTCATGCACGTATTAAATCCAGGTATCTTATGATTTTGATTATCAATTTTCAAATAATACTTCATAATTGATCCAATTAGTGTTAAATTTTTGCAGATTCAATTGTACAGTTGCTATGTATTTTTCAAGATTATATCTTCTCTTTAGTATTTTTAGAAATACTGTTATTGAAGGCTTACATTTGTTTATTTTACAGCTAAAAATGTAGTATTTGGCTATCAGTATTATAAGATCGAATGTAGTATCAGTTGTGGAATTGTCATCTGCTCCAAATATTATTGTGTTTTCAGTCAGAGACAGATTATTCGCTATTAAACACTTTCCTTTTATTAATTCTTGCAATGATTTCCAGAAATCATTGACGTGTATGCATCTCCAGAACATATGTTCAATGCTGTCTTTTTCCTCTTCACAGAAACTACAGTTATAACTTTCTACTATTCCCATTTCTTTCAGAGCTACATTAGTTGCAATTATTCGATGCACTATTCTCATTTGCATCCATTTTAGCTTAATATCCTTAATTTGATGAATTTTTCTAAAACATTTCTTCCAAGGTATCTGTCTATTCAGCTTCTCCGTCCATTTTGCACAACAGTTTGGTTCCCAGTTATCTTTTACTATAATTCTGTAATAAGTTTTGGAACCTTTATCTACAGAATATATTTTCTTTAATGCTGTGCTGACTTCTGCTTCAATGTTATCTTTTATCTCATTCTCAAATCCTTGTTCCCTGATGTATCGTTTAATGGATAATATACATCCACCATAAGATAGGAAATCTATTTCAATGTTATACTTTGTTCTAAATTCCTCATGGGATAGTGAATCTCCATTTGCTTGAAACAAATCAGATACTCTAAATACATTTCTATTGTTCCAGTTTTTGTGTTTTATTAGTTTATTTCCTATTTTAAAATGTTCATTGTAAAGGATTGGTTCTGCAAGTAGTTCTCTAGCATTTTCTGGTTTTATTTTATAATAGAACTGCTTATACGACATGAATACATGTTTCCAGAAAACATTGTCTTGAGTGGTAATGCACAGATGGTTTGGAGAGTACTTCTCAATGTTCTCAATAATTGGGTATGAAAAGATCAACATGTCTCTCCATCTGTGTGTTGTTTGTCTCAGTCTTTTTATCCATGTTAATTTTAAAGCAGTGATGAGAGCATTTATGTCAGGTAGATTCAACCCACCATCCTGTACATCTTTAATAACTGTTTTTCGACTAATTCTGTCTTGTTTTTTATTCCATACAAACCAGTAACATAAGTCTTGTAATTCTTTAACAAATGTGTCAGGTGGATTTGGAAGCATCAACCATAGGTAAGTCAGTTTTGACAGAATTAATGATTTTAAGACAGCAATTCTTCCTAAAGGGGTAATGATTCTCTTTAGCCAAATTTTAAATAGTGCCTTCACTTCTATCATTCTATCTTTGTAGTTTCTTTTTTCCATGTGTGTTAAGTCCTGAGTAAACCAAATTCCTAATATTTTGAATTCTTTTGGATTCCAGATCATCTTTAAATGTTCCATATATCTTATTTCACTATGCTTTTGTCTTCCAAGCCAAATTACTTGTGTTTTCTCTTTGTTTAAGAATAAACCTGATGTTTTCCCAAACCTATTGAGAATCTCGATAGATTTTTCAAATGATTTCTTATTCCCTGTGTTCATCAGTTGAGTGTCGTCGGCAAATTGTGATATCTTGTGTTCTTTCTCCCCGATTTGTATACCTTCAATACTATTTTCTTCTTTGATCATTACGGATAATATTTCTGCACATAATACGAAGATATATGGTGAAACTGGATCTCCTTGCCTACAACCCCTTTCTATTGAGAACCATGGTGATGTTTGGCCATTTACGATAACAGTAGACTTAATGTTTTTGTAGAATACTTCTATCCATTTACATATATCTTTACCTAAACCTACAGCCTCCAGCACTTTGTGCATAAAATCCCAATCTAACGAGTCGAACGCCTTTTCGAAGTCTAAATTAATTAGCATCCCTGGGATATTATTTATGTTGAGATGGTGTATTATGTCATAAATTAACCTAATGTTACTACCTATGTATCTATTTGGGACAAATCCTGTCTGGTCTTCACTAATCAGTGATGGAAGGACCTTTTTAATTCTGTTAGCAATACAAGTGGAGCCAATTTTGTATATAAGGTTTAAAAGTGAAATAGGTCTCCAGTTTTTTACATATTCTTTTGGTTTTCCTTCTTTGGGTATACAGATTATAATACCTTCTTTCTGGGTGTTTGATAGTTCGCCTTCTCTGAAACTTTCATTTAGAGCTCGGGTTACAAACACGCCGATTTGTTTCCAAAAAGATTTGAAAAACTCAGCTCCAAACCCATCCGATCCAGGGCTTTTTCCGTTCTTCATATTTTTCAATGCAATACCTGCTTCTTCTATTGTTATTTCACCTTGTAATGATTTAGTCTGTTCTTCTGTTAGTTTCGGTATCTTATTCACCAAATCTTCAATATTGCATTTCACAGTTGATCTTTTTCGGTATAGATCCTCATAAAAATGTTTTACTGTAACTTTTATGTCTTCTGGTTTGTCCAGTATATTACCTTGTCCATCCAGTAGTTTTACAATTTGTTTGCTAATAAAGTTACGCTTTTCTAAACTGCAGAAATATTTACTAACCTTTTCCCCATCTGCAACCCATCTTGCTTTTGATCTTAGTAGTACACCATTCATAACCTTTTCTCTTAGTGATATCAGTTCTCTATTACTCTCTTCAATTGTCTTCAAATCCTCCTCTGATTTAAGTTCTTTACTCTCAATATCTTTAATAGTTTGCATAAGGCTGTTTTCTTTACATTGTGATTCTCTTTTTTTAATTGTGGCATACTGGATGGATTTAACTCTTATCTTCATTAGTAAGAAGTCAAGAAAGACCCGATCAGACACTGTTAGTTTAGGGTCCGAGCTGTTCGACTGGTTTTCATCTTGGCTATTGTTAGCATTAATATCATTACCCTCATCTTTATCTGTGTATTCCTTTGTTATTTCTTCTATTAGATTATTTATTCCGTCTACATATTCTTTATCTTTTAGTAGAGATGTATTAAATTTCCAAAAAGTTTTGTGTTTAATCTCCTTTCCGAATTGAAGCTTTAGTGTAATCAGTGAATGATCAGATCTATAGCCTGGTAAAATGTCAGCATCTTCAAAATACCAGATTAAATATTCTGACAGAAGGAAGAAGTCTAGCCTACTTTGTTGCAAGGGGGTAGGTCTACGCCATGTGTATCTCCTACAATCCGGGTTGTTTTCTCTCCATATATCTGCTAATGACAAATCTTGTATCATATCCTCAACTGCTTTTTTAGCTTTTGGGTTATTTATGTGTTTATAATTGTAACAATCAATTTCCTGTTCTAGTACCATATTAAAATCCCCCACCACAATAACGTTGTTATTTTTGTACGTTTTAATCTTATTTGCGAGTTCCTCATAGAATGCTGGGTCGTCTTTGTTTGGTCCATAAACACTTACTAGCAACAGTTCCTTTTCATTTGTTGTAAATGATATGATGATAAAGTTACCCTGCATATCTGTTTCCACCTTATTTATTTTGAATTCGAAATTATTGTTAAATAGTATTGCTACTCCTCGAGCATTAGATCTGTATGAGGAGAAAAAGCAGTCATACCCCCATTCCGCTTTAATGCACTTTTCCGTATCTTTTTCAAAATGAGTATCTTGTAGGCAGTATATAGAGTATTGTTTTTGTCTTAAATAATGAAATATATCTCTTCTTTGTGTAGGCCGGTTCTTAGTTGAAGTCTGAACGATCTTTTTTTTCTCTCTTTTTTTTTTTTTAAGTCAAGGGAGAGAAAACATGCCGCAATTTCTCTCTCTTTTTTTTTTTAAAGTCAAGGGAGAGAAAACATGCCGCAAAATATTGCTCACTGGTACTCGACTGAGACACTTGTTGGGGCTGCTTAGCTTGGGACTGTTATGGATAGACTGACATCAATTTTAACCATTTCTGTGTCGAAAACTTCATTGGTTAGTTTCCAAAGCATCGGGAACTTGAATATTTCGGCCGAACTCAGTGGAACGTTCACTTAAAATTTAAAATGACAAATTCGTATCAATCGACCAAAAACATAACTTCCGTAACAGGAGACTTTGTCTAGCAGTCACAAACTGATTTCTATTACATGAGAGTTTTCATTTGGCCACTTCCCTATACGCCAACGAAAGCAGTTGCCGAAGCATGTTGAGCGATCGATCCCCCCCCCCCCCCACCACCACCACCCCCTCCTCCGTGAACCAAGCATCTGCGAGACACAAGTAATCCAACGGTCTCGCGAGACAGGGAGAGGGCGGTAGTTTGCGAGGAGTAGGGTGGAGTCTTGAAGAATACCGGGAATGTTACAACAACAGCCGTGCCTCAGAAACCAAAACGTTTCTTGTTGCCAGACTGATGCGAGCAGAGGCATTGTCTTGACGAAGCATCTGAGAACGAATTCCCGGCAAGAAAGTGAACTATTCTTGTTCTTTCGTGTCAAGACCAGCTATAATGAAAACGGTTTGAGATTCTCACAGCAGCTGTCCCACAGTTCACCTGGCCAACTAAGGGTGTTGATGACGTCATGTTGGCAACATTATGGTTCAGCTGGTTTGGAGGATAGTCAAGGCGTACTTGAGCTAAAGGATTTCGAGAAAAAATAATAGAACTGGATATGTTGGCATTTCTTTCTTTCTGTGAAACAATCTAGACTTCAGAACATCCTTACTATTAGACTGTAGAGTCTTGTAAAGATCATACTTTTTAAATTTAGAAATATGATTTCGAACAAAGTCTACTCTTATTGCGTTTATTCTATGGATAACATAAACTTGAAATAAATGTGTTTCCTTTAATCTTTATTTGTGTCTAAAAAGTTTTCTCGTTAAGTAAACCGCCAATCTCTTTGTCATGACACGTAAACAGGTATTTTACGTTTATACAGAATTTCATGAGAACAGTCATTCTTTCGCCGACAGTAAAAAAAAACATACTGTATACAAGTCAGAGCATAAAAAAATTACAAAAATATCCCGAAAAAGCAACAAACAATAAGCGTTGTTCCTGATATGATAGCTGAGCTATCGACATCTCACAATATAAACATAGTAGTTGTAGTAGTAGTGCTAGGGGCTGACTTCAGTCGAGGCTGTACAGCCTATATATGCCCCATCCTTTTATATTGTTGTTTTAACTGGTATATTTTGGATTGCGCATTTATTCTTTTTTCATCACAATCATAATTTTTTTCATCAAATTTCCTGTGAGTGTAATAAGACCTTTGAAGGAGTTCACACGTTGTGCATGCTTTACTTCATATGGTAACGAGTTCCAGCTTTCAAACACAGGCCGTGCTAAGAGTGCCAGGCCCTCCCCCATACTTACTGGGTCCAATTTTTGTTTTTATTTCGTAAGAAAATGAACGAAAAACTTTTAAATGCTCTCAAAAATACAGGTCACAAATTTGGATGGAAAAACAGACTCCGCGGCACAGATAGCTATCGTCCACCGGACAATGTTTAACATTTTCATAACGTAATGGCCAGACTACAACAACAAAAAGCAAACAAAGCACAGGACAAAACACAATGCATTTGGACCTCTTGGGTCTTCTTCAAGCAAAAACAAATAACGTTTAGGACAGTGCAAAATGAATTCTGATTTTGCGCCGAGTATGAGAAGATGAGTGGCTTCTCGTTCTTCCTTTTCACTGTCCTAAATGTTATTTGTTTCTGCCTGAAGAAGACCCGAGAGGTCCAAATGCATTATGTTTTGTCCTGTGCTTCATTCGTCAGTGTCCTTGGCGGTAACCAACCCCCTCTCTTTCTAAATTTTGCTTCATTTTTCGCCCTCAGTCACTCCGTTTTGAAAAAAAAGAAAGAAAAGCAGTCATGTTATAAACTGTCGGCAGATTTTTAAAAAAATGTAAGGTTTCGAGAAGAAAGACATGAGAATCATCTACAATGGCAGGAAAACAGAAGAAAACGGTAAAGAAAGACAAAAAAATTCTTCACAACAAAAAAAAAAAAACATCAAACAAACAAAACTGAGACATAGAGAGTGACAGAAGAAAGGAAGCTTCTAGCACAGAACTTGCAGCACCCCGCAGGGAGTACATGTCAATTAAAATGTATCTGTCACAGCTACTGTGTACCACCTGTGTATGCTAACATCTCTGGTGTCCCATAAATACCTGTCTTTTTAGGGGTAAAAGCGCATGCGTGTGGTTCTCTTGAATGCGATGACTTGCTTCTACCCCAAATCACCCGGAGGAACCTTTTGAAAGTAAATCCCCAAAAATTATCCGTGAGGTTAAAATAGTGAGGGTAGCCACTGTAAATCGTTGCACCGGTTTCGTCTGCTAGTTCAGCCATATGTTTTCCGTTGATGGCGATTGCTTCGTTGGGCGCCGTTCCCACCCCCCAGCCTCTCACAAATTCGCCCCTCACATTCCCAATGCCCCACAGCCGATAATAGTGCCAAAGTTTTGGCACGCTGCCATCGACGTGGTAGTCTGCCACGGATCAGTGGCTGTTCACTCAGCTGTTACGCCGTGAAGGCAGAGATGACACGGATCGTTTGTTAACGCCTGATAATCCATCGGAAGAGAGTGGAGAAATATCTTGGGCAGCATACATAAACTCCGACTGACAGATGCAACATCGTTTCTGGTCGACCTGATGTGTTTGTAGTCGTTTGTATCTTCCTGCGGAGTTCAGTTTCTGCTTCCTTGAACTGCTCAGCTTTTCCAGCTCAAAGAAAGAAAACCAGTGCATGATTATATTCAAGTGTATAAACACACAAGCACCCGAACATTCATCCATAATACCACCATCCAGATATCTACCCGTTCATCTATCTGTTCTTTCTTACAGATGTACAAAAAAAATTCCACAGACAGCTTCTTTCCTTGCAGACAGAAAGAGAGACAGACAGCCATCTCTGTCTTCCTTCTTCAACTGACACACAGACAGACATGACGAACCAAACCGTTACATCTCATACCAATGATCTTGACGGCTGCCCGCCCTCCTCTCTCCTCATCGTTGATCCGTTTGGCCACCTCCGCCCCCTGGTGGAGAACAGAAGACAAAGGGAAGTAATGATGAAGATGCTCGCTGACCATTTCCATCAACCGACCCCACCTACCACCATCCGCATCCAAGTGAAGACAGACACACAAATAAAAGTAATGAAGAACGTGACCCCGGCCCTGGTGGAAGACAACACATCAACGGAAGACACGAGGAACATGGTTATTGAGTTACACTGCCCCTAGTGGGAAATAGACACACCAAGGGGAGTAATGAGCAACGCAAGCACCTCCATCTACATACCTCAACGACGAAAACATCTTTTCCGTTACCTCTACCTCCAAGTAAAAGACAGACAAAGCAAGAGAGGTAACGCTGAAAATGATAATCTGCTAGTTTCCATCCCCTGGTGGAAGACAGGCACAAAAAGGGAAGTAATTCTGAACATCATCATTTGACCACCTCCGCCTCCTGTTGGATGACAGGCACACCAAGAGAGGTCAGGATGAACATGATCTCTGACCTCATCCGCCCTCCAGTGGATAACAAATACACCAAGGGAGGTAATGATGACCATGATCATTTGACCATCTCCGTTTGCCGGTTGGGAGGTGGTGATTGTCGAGTGATGATGGAATAGTAGTGAATGAGGAGGAGGAGGAGAAGAAGAAGAAGAAGAAGAAGAAGAAGAGAAGAAGAAGAAAAAGAAGGTGACGACGACGACGACGATGATGATGATGATGATGATGATGATGACGATGACGATAGTAGGAATGACGATGAAGCAGACTATTATGATGATGAGAAAGAATGAGTGCCACAATGCTGACTGTACCCTTTACTCTGTGTTGTGTGTGTGTGTGTGTGTGTGTGTGTGTGTGTGTGTGTGTGTGTGTGTGTGCACGAGAGATAAAGAGAGACAAAGCGAAAAAGGGGTCGGCCTGTGTGTGTGCGTGCGTGTGTGTGTGTGTGTGTGAGTGCGTGCGTGCGTGCGTGCGCGCGTGCGTGTGTTTGTGTGTGCATGTGAATGCGTGCAGGCGCGTTGTGTGTGTGTGTGTGTGTGTGTGTGTGTGTGTGTGTGTGTGTGTCTGTGTCTGTGTGCGCGCGCGCGCACGCGTGCACGTGTTTGAGTATGCACCGGCGGGTGAGTGTGGGCGGTGGGGAAGGGGGAGGAGGTGGAGAAAACGGAGATGGAGAGACAGGGTGCGCATATGCAAAACTCAACAACTGCCGCTTGTTTTGTTTTGCTTTGTTCTTTTTTTTCCCAAAACAGACTGAAAATGATGTCCACAAACATCGTCTTTCGTCCCAGTTCCTTATCAGCGGTCTGGCCTACACCACGTGTCAAGAGCCAAATTAATGGATACGACATAGTGTGCTGGTACGCCCATCTTTGTCGATGGATCGTGAGCCACATGGAAACGACATAGTGTGCTGGTACACCCATCTTTGTCGATGGATCGTGAGCCCAATGGAAACGACATAGTGTGCTGGTACACCTACCTTTGTCGATGGATCGTGAGCCAAATGGAAACAGCATAGTGTGCTGGTACACCCACCTTTCTTGATGGATCGTGAGCCAAATGGAACGACATAGTGTGCTGGTACACCCATCTTTGTCGATGGATGGGTGCGGAGATAAATGGAACGACATAGTGTGCTGGTACACCCACCTTTGTTGATGGATCGTGAGCCAGTGTGCTGGTACACCCATCTTTGTCGATGGATCGTGAGCCCAATGGAAACGACATAGTGTGCTGGTACACCCATCTTTGTTGATGGATCGTGAGCCAAATGGAACGACATAGTGTGCTGGTACACCCACCTTTCTTGATGGATGGTGAGCCAAATGGAAACGATACAGTGTGCTGGTACACCCAGCTTTGTTGATGGATGGTTGTGGAGATAATGGTAGTGAAGACGACCACATCTTCGGGGAAAGAAAAGGAAATAGAAAAGGGAGACAGAAGATGGTTGAGAGGAGATATGGAGTAGGCCTAAAAACGCGCGCGCGCGCGCGCGCGCGCGCGCGCGCGCGTGTGTGTGTGTGTGTGTGTGTGTGTGTGTGTGTGTGTGTGTGTGTGTGTGTGTGTGTTGTGTGTGGCTAGGAGAGGTAATGTAGGGGGCAGATAGAGAACAGACAGTGGCTGAAGAGGGACACAGACAGAGAGACAGGCAGGCAAACAAACAGATGGACATGCAAGGAGAAGAAAAGACAAACACAGGGAAAAGGATGAACATTATCAGCAAGAAAGATTATTTTATCATCTTCGATGGTACACATATAAAATCCCATCGCCAACTCTTAGAAGAGAATGTCAGTTAGGCCGTTGATGGATGACACGTACATACACATAACATGCATCGTCTGTGAAAAATGGACAGAATGATCGACAGACAGAGCGAAACGACTGAATGACATGGGAAACGACTGAATATAACGCCAGCAGGCAGCTCTTCAGTGTGCTCTACTTAGGTAGGCAGCCCTCTATGAGAGCGTGGATTGTAAAGCGCTAAGAGCTTGGCCTCTAACCCAGGATGGGCGCTCTGTTAGTACTCTCAATAATAATATGAAAGCACGCTTGTACAAAATAGGAACAGGCACAGAGAGAGAGAGAGACAGGCAGAGAGAGAGAGAGAGAGAGGAGAGAGAGAGAGAGAGAGAGAGAGAGAGAGAGAGAGAGAGAGAGAGAAATAGAGACAGACAGACAGAGACAGAGAGAGATACAGAGAGCGACAGAGAGAGAGAACGAACGAACGAACGAATCTTTTTTAATGAGGGAAAAAGCGGAATAAGCACAAAATGGCTTTTTTTACATCCGGCCCTCAACAAAGGGAAATACATATAAAATGCAATAATAACATCAGCAAAACTAATCTAGAATTAAAGTAAACATACATAAACGCTATAAATAGACAGAGGAAATGGTTAACACAAAAGAACAGACGACAATCAATGCCTGGAAGAGAGAGGGAGAGAGAGAGAGAGAGAGAGAGAGAGAGAGAGAGAGAGACAGACAGACAGACAGACAGACAGAGAGAGAGAGAGAGAGAGAGACAGAGAGAGAGACAGAGACAGAGACAGAGACAGAGAGACAGAGAGAGAAACAGATGGGAGGGGAGGGGTCATCATATATAGTTCATGAAAAAATGGTTATTGGAAGATAGATAAATATATATACAATAAACATTATCACAACAATAAAATTATAACACATTTCTGGAAAAAGAAAAAAAAATCATTGAACAGGCACCCCAACCTGTAAGCAAAGACAAAAATTTACACTTGACAAGCAGCACCTTTGGAACAATAGATGAAAGAGACCAGTACAGAGAGAGAGACAGACAGACAGACAGACAGACAGAGGGAGAGAGAGAGTGAGAGAGACAGAGAGAGAGAGAGAGAGTTTAAGAGCATGAATTGGAAAATTCAGTCATTAGCTGGGTATGAAGTGCCCTTTTAAAGCTATATATGCTGGCATGAACATCAAGAGAGGGTGAAATGCGGTTCCACAAGAAGCCGCCAGAGTAGTGAAGACTGGTTTTAAACATATCTATTCTTGGACGGGGTATTACAATTTTATAAAAATGGCGATTTTCATTCAATCTAAATTTCTCTGTAATTGAAGGGGGAGCACGACCCGAAAGAATCTTAAACATGAATAAAGCTTTATTGAATTTAAGCTTCAAGTTTAATGGTAAAATATCCAGATCTGTATAGTCAGAGTATGATAACGTAACCGATTTTAACAAAACTAATTTCAGGGAACGTCTATAAAGACTAAACAAAGGTTTGAGTATATGATTACTTGCTGAATCCCAAATTGTAGATGCATAATTTATATGGGATTCAATATAAGCGTGAAAAAATATTTTACGTGAATGGCAGTCTAGGAAATGCTTTATCTTGGACAGCTGGTATATCTTTTTTGAAACTGTTTTGCACAAAGACCGTACATGTTCTGACCATGACAGATTGTTATCTATAACTACTCCTAAGACTTTATGACAGACTGTTTCTTCGATAGTTATGCCATTGATAGAAAGGGGTGTGCTCGTATAAGAAAGGGTTTGACGTTTTTGTCTTGTGGTTATGATCATATGTTTGGTTTTGACAGGGTTTAAACACATATGGTTTAATTCAGACCATTTGGTTAGCTGGTTAATACTTTGCTGTAATAACATAGATACTTTTTCTCCTTTGCGATCACACGTATGAACAGTAGTGTCATCAGCGAACATATCACAAAGCGCTGGGAGAAACAGGGGGAGATCATTAATATATATTGAGAAAAGTATGGGTCCTAGGACGGAGCCTTGAGGAACACCATGTTTGAGAGGCAAGATAGAAGACTGGCGTTCATGAATTGAGACAATTTGTTTTCTGTCGCTTAAAAACGAAGAGATGAGTTCTAGAGCATTACTGGATAAACGGTACAATTTTAACTTTTTTAGAAGCAGTGTGTGGTCAATTACATCAAAAGCTTTTGCAAAGTCAATAAAAAGGACACCGGTCACTTTGTTTTCATTGATATTTGAGAGCCATTTGTCTACTAGGTTGGTCAGTGCAGTGTGGCAGGAGTGATGTTTCCTGAAACCAGACTGATTAGGGTGAAATAAGTTATATTTGTCAAAATGGTTAAGAATACATCTTCTTAGATGATCCTCTAAAGGTTTTGATACCACAGACAGGATAGAAATTGGTCTGTAATTACAAGGATCCGAGGTGTCACCTGATTTATAGATGGGTCTTACCCTAGCAATTTTGAAAGATTTAGGAAATTGGTTTTTAGATATACATAAATTGAAGATGTAGGTCAGTGTATCAGAAATAATTGGAGCTGCAAGTTTTAGGATGTTGCCATCAATACCGTCTAAGCCACGAGCACATGTTTCTTTTAGACGGATCAGGGCATTATATACATCATGGACTGACATTAAGGGGATGTCTAAGTCTGAGGATATGGCTTTTGAATCACAGAAATCGTTTAATAATGTAAGAGTGTTTTGGACAGATCTGTCTAATTTTATTGTTGTCTTAGCAATATTACAAAAATGGTCATTAAGTTTCTCGGGACACAGGTCTTCATGAGATGTATTTTTACTGATGTTTTTGTTCGTCAGCTGATTGATAGCATTCCAAATTGCTCTGCTATTGGTATTAGAAGAAACAAGTTCTTGAAAGTACTTTTTCTTAGCTGCTCGTTTTACATAATTAACATGATTTCTTTGATTTACAAATTCTTTCTTCGCTCCCGTAGACAAAAGGTGATCTCTTTGGTTCATAGCGTCCTGTACATCTTTTGATAGCCATGGTAACAGAGGGCTGCTTCTAACACGCTTGGTTTTGAAAGGTGCATGTTTATCATAAATATTTAAAAAATTGTGGTACCAAACTTCCCAGGCTTCATCAGGATTTGTAAATTGGTAGACTAGGAAAAGATGTGAATTGCTCAAATCAAACAAAAATTTATTTTTATCAAAATTCCGTAAGCACCTGTATCTTATAAACGTGTGACCATTCTTCGGAATTTTAACTCCTTTTTTCGACCAAGTGAAGCATACTGGGAAATGATCACTACAACCACACAGCGGTGAACACACTTCTATTATATTGCTTTTTGTCGTGGTGTAAATGTGATCAATAAGAGTTTTGGATGTGGGTGTTACCCTTGTGGGTTTATCGATTAACTGAACAAGTTGAAAAGATTCATAACAATGAACCCATGTGTTGTTACATTTTAGCAAATCAATGTTAAAATCGCCTAACAATATCAGCTCATCCGAAAGCAAGGAAATATCTTCTAACAGTAGAGTGAAATTGTCAATCCAACTGACATGTTCTGCTGGATTGCGGTATATGAAACCCAGATGAACTGGCTCACATTTTTTTAAATCAACTTGGATCCATACTGACTCGATGTTATGGTAATTACGAGGTTCAACACATTTAAACTTTATACTATGGTGAATGTACACTATCAAGCCCGTCTCTTTGGGATGTTTAGCATCTTTGCGGATTATATTATATCCAGGAATGGAGATTTCAGAATCTAGAATGTGTTCTGTAAGGCGTGATTCGGCAAAGCCAAAAATATGGAAATGCTTACCAGCATTTGTCAAAACATACGAAACATCAGATATTTTATTGATTAAGTGATTTATGTTGAGAGAGAGAGAGAGAGAGAGAGAGAGAGAGAGAGAGAGAGAGCAAGAGAGAGAGAGAGAAATAGAGACAAACAGACAAAGAGAGACAGAGAGAGATACAGCGAGAGACAGAGAGAGAGAGAAAGAGTGAGAGAGCAAAAGAGAGAGACAGAGAGAGAGACAAAGAGAGAGAGAGGAAGAGAGAGAAAGAAGACACAAAGAGAGAGAGAGAGTGTGTGTGTGTGTGAGAGAGACAGACAGAGAAAGACAGAGACTGAGAGAGAGAGCCCCCTCCCCCCCTCTTAGCCCGCCATCCTGACACCTTGATTCTCTCCATCTTGCTGCTGAAGGGACCATTCCACACGTAGATGACCAGGCCACAGTCCAGTATGAACACGTCCCCCTGGTTCAGGGAGGAACAGTGACACTGCACCTGGGGTCAGACAGTCATCGTCATTGTCATCATCGTCACCGTCATCATCGTTATCGTCATCATCATCACTACCCCCACCACCACCACACCACCACTACCACCATCACCATCATCATCATCATCATCATCACCACTACCACCACCACCACCACCACCATCATCATCATCATCACCACCACCATCACTATCACCACAACCACCATCACATTATCATCTCCATCACCATCAACACCACCACCACACCATCACCACAATCCCCATCGCCACCATCATCTCATAATCTTAATCATAATCATCATCTCCATCACTACCTTTATCATTATTATCACCATTATCATCACTACCACATCCATCATCTCCATGACAACCACCACCACCATCATCATCACTATCATCGTCGTTAGTGTCGTAGTCGTCGTCGTCATGATGATGATGATGATGACGATGACGACGTAATGAAAATCATACTGATAAGAAATCAACAACAGCAAACAACAATAGCAACAACGGCAATAATAAAACCATCAATAATGTAAATGTCAATACTAATAACACCAATGATAATGATCACGATGAAAATGATGATGATGACGACAACGATAATGATGATGGCGATGACGACGACGTCCACGACCACGATGTCAGTGGTGATGACAATAATTAATATTATGGCTAAAACAATAACAACCGGCATAAATATTTATTTTGAAAAGAATAGGCATAATCAGCTGTCACACTATAATGGTATGACGTAATCACAATACACTAATACACAATATGCCAGTAATCATGGACTGACCACCTTAAAGGTCTTGATTATACTGCGACTCAAAGTGAACCGCCAGATATGCACTTACTGATTAGCGACACTATGTACATCATAGGACTAGTTCGCCAATGCAATCAAGCTACACGACGCTGGGGGTCAGGGGTGAGGAGAGGATGCAAGTGCCTAAGTGCTGATCATTTTCGCGTTTGTCACAATGGAATAGTTTGTCTTCATGCATGACCACATCCCATGATGACAAGAGAGAGTTAATAATACACACATCCCATGATGACAAGAGAGAGTTAATAATACACACATCCCATGATGACAAGAGAGAGTTAATAATACACACATCCCATGATGACAAGAGAGAGTTAATAATACACACATCCCATGATGACAAGAGAGAGTTAATAATACACACATCCCATGATGACAAGAGAGAGTTAATAATACACACATCCCATGATGACAAGAGAGAGTTAATAATACACACATCCCATGATGACAAGAGAGAGTTAATAATACACACATCCCATGATGACAAGAGAGAGAGTTAATAATACACACATTCCATGATGACAAGAGAGTTAATAAATAATACACACATCCCATGATGACAAGAGAGAGTTAATAATACACACATCCCATGATGACAAGAGAGTTAATAATACACACATCCCATGATGACAAGAGATAGTTAATAATACACACATCCCATGATGACAAGAGATAGTTAATATTACACACATCCCATGATGACAAGAGAGAGTTAATAATACACACATTCCATGATGACAAGAGAGAGTTAATAATACACACATCCCATGATGACAAGAGAGAGTTAATAATACACACATCCCATGATGACAAGAGAGAGTTAATAATACACACATCCCATGATGACAAGAGAGAGTTAATAATACACACATCCCATGATGACAAGAGAGAGAGTTAATAATACACACATCCCATGATGACAAGAGAGAGTTAATAATACACACATCCCATGATGACAAGAGAGAGAGTTAATAATACACACATCCCATGATGACAAGAGAGTTAATAAATAATACACACATCCCATGATGACAAGAGAGAGTTAATAATACACACATCCCATGATGACAAGAGAGAGTTAATAATACACACATCCCATGATGACAAGAGATAGTTAATAATACACACATCCCATGATGACAAGAGATAGTTAATATTACACACATCCCATGATGACAAGAGAGAGTTAATAATACACACATTCCATGATGACAAGAGAGAGTTAATAATACACACATCCCATGATGACAAGAGAGAGTTAATAATACACACATCCCATGATGACAAGAGAGAGTTAATAATACACACATCCCATGATGACAAGAGAGAGTTAATAATACACACATCCCATGATGACAAGAGAGAGTTAATAATACACACATCCCATGATGACAAGAGAGAGTTAATAATACATCCCATGATGACAAGAGAGAGTTAATAATACACACATCCCATGATGTCAAGAGATAGTTAATAATACACACATCCCATGATGACAAGACATAGTTAATAATACACACATCCCATGATGACAAGAGATAGTTAATAATACACACTGTGATACTGTAACGCAGACGGTAAAAAAAAACACGTTAAGACCCGAACTTTTTTTTCTTTTCTAACCCAGTTTTAAAATAGGACAGAAAATCTGGCTGGCTCCTTTTGTTTTTTAAAGGCACAGGTTGGAAGCGGGAGTGGGGAAGGAGAGAGAGAGAGAGAGAGAGAGAGGGGGGGGGGGGCTGTCAGTAAATTGATTCTTTATCTCCGGCCCAAATCAACTGAAAACATTAGTTATATCAACAGTTAACGGCTGGTGATGTGGGGCTCTGTCTGGCCGGCCTGACGGTTTGACAGCAGGCCTGTAGTATGACGTCATTTTCTCTTCCAGACAGACAGAAAGGAGGGCAGGCAGACACAGCAAATCAGATGGAGAGACAGAAAGACACACACACACATATATATATATATATATATATATATATATACAATTATAAACAAAGCTTGCTCTTATGTCTTAGATTGAAGAAATAGGGGGAGATACGCATTCATATCTGCAGTGGTAGATAAATCTGCCTAACTAACAGTATGTGCTTGAGTGGGTGAATGGGAAAAAAAATGAAATACACGCTTCTCAAAATGAGCCTTCAACAAGCTTATAGTCTCCAAGGAGGAGACATTCTCCAATGGGGAGGAAACTCACTAGCATATAACTCCTGGTCAGATACCGATATTTCGAAACCTGATTGTTTCTCCTCAGTGACCGCGGAAAGTGGTAATCTGACTTCTCTGCCTTTTCGGTTTTAACAAGAATGCTATCCTGGAAAAGTCTGGTGTGCAATACCGTAGTATGTTTGTTGAGTTTTCAAAAAACCAACCAAAGGTGCCACCTAAGAAGCAAAAGAAAATCATGAAAGAGCAAAACAAGCTACATTTTCTTATGAAAAATAGAAAATATAACCTCTTAAGACACAAGTGCTGAGGGCCAGTTCTTGGAATGAATCCGCAAGGGATTAAATTACAATAAACTAATAAATTCCAAGGATAAATACCGAGCACCATTCCAGCAACTTATAGAGCAGCTTGGTGTTGCAATGACTGCAAGAAATATTCAATTATAAACAAAGCTTGCTCTTATGTCTTAGATTGAAGAAATAGGGGGAGATACATATATGAGGTTGGTTGGTTATATATATATATATAATACTAATAAATTCCAAGGATAAGTAACCGAGCACCATTCCATCAACTTACAGAGCAGCTTGGTGTTGCAATGACCGAGAAATATTCAGTTATAAACAAAGCTTGCTCTTATGTCTTAGATTGAAGAAATAGGGGGAGATAAGCATTCATATCTGCAGTGGTAGATAATTCTGCCTAAGTAACAGCTTGAGTGTGTGAATGGGGAATAATAAATGCTTCTCAAAATGAGCCTTCAGCAAGCTTATAGTCTCCAAGGGGGAGACAATCTCCAAAGGGGAGGAAACTCACTAACATATCATAACTCCTGGCCAGATACCGGTATTTCGAAACCTGATTGTTTCTCCTCAGTGACAGTGTTTATAACTGAATATATATATATATATATATATATATATATATATATATATATATATATGGCTGGCGCACATAGAAAAACAGATAGTGAGACAGACGCAAATATACAAATGCATAGAGAGAGAGAGAGCTTTTGTATGCCAATGAAGTGAGAGCTTTTGTATGCCAGTGAAGTGAACAATGAAATCTTTTCCCCTAAAACGTATTACATCTACTCATAGAGATAAAGGCCAAGTGTACAAGCACACAGTTCCCAAACGTCATGTCGTCTATGGGCCAGCCAATAAACCAGGCTTTTATCTGTGCAACACAAACATGCGACACATGTCGCCCTTCCATGGAAACGCAACCACTAGTGTCACCGTGGGATGGCAGACAATGGAAAATTAAGACAACATTTGACATGAAATATCCCATACGTTATTTATGATTTAATTTTTGATCTTTAACAAGAAGCATATAAGCCTGTTGGGAAATCATAAATCCGGTATCAAATTAAACATGTAATGCTGCTGACCATGCTGTAAGGCAACACTACTCTGACGACGTTGAATTCTTTTGTTAAACTTATCTTAAGTGATACGGTTCACCAAATTACCATAACTCCTCCACTGCACACAGTACTGGATTAGTACTCTAACTTGGCTTCAAATGGTGACATACTAGTCTATAATTCTGCCGTGTTCTCATCACCAGCAGTTCAAAAATAGAATCCAACAGCACCCCAAAGCAACCAGCGAAGGGTGTATATATATATATATATATGATATATGTATGTGTGTGTGTGTGTGTGTGTGTGTGTGTGTGTGTGTGTGTGTTAGGAGAGAGAGAGAGAGAGAGAGAGAGGAGAGAGAGAGAGAGAGAGATTTCTTCTTTTTTTATTTATATACACCCGAGACTTACATATGGTCAG
>CM065715.1:6777197-6787197 GCA_033310375.1 Conus canariensis
AACAAAAAGGGGTGGGGTGAGAGAGGGTGGGGACAGGGGAGTGTGGGAGGGCCGGTAAGTGGCGCGGCGGTGGAGAACATACACACACGCACGCACGCACGCACACACACCACACACACACACACACACACACACACACACACACACACACACGCACACACACACACACACACACACACACACAACAAAACACACACACACACACGACGACGACGACGACGACGACGACGTTAGGCCAACAGTGACTATACGATGATGTTTGTGACTGTTGGTGGTGATGATCACGACATCCTACCATGGTTTTGGACGACGCAGACAGACCGAGACCTGTCGCCTTTGTGGGGAGGGGGCAGGCACAGAGCCCAAAAGATAAATAAACAAATGTTGTTTATCTGTCTGCATGCCCCCCCCCCCCCTTCCGCTGGCCCACCCATCCCCACCTCACCACACTCCCTATCCCCTGCACCTGGTGCGGGATTTTCCGCTTGCCTGTCTGGTGTATCACATGTCTGTCTGCTTGTTTGGATGCGCGTCAGTCTGTCTGTCCGTCTGTCTGTCGGCTTAATTCACTGGTTTTCTTTTTTGATGCATAGGCTGTTTGTAGTGTGTGTATGCGTCTGCTTGCAACCTGCCTGTCTGTCTCTTTGACTGTGTGTATGCATGCATGCATACATGGTAGCGAGTGAACGTCTTTTCTCTCTCTCTCTCTCTCCCCTCTCTCTCTCTCTTCCTGTCTGTCTGTCTGTCTGTCTGTCTGTTCTGTCTGTCTGTCTGTCTGCTCCTCTCTCCTCTCTCTCTCTCTCTCTGTTTGTATTTATACATGAATATATATGTGCTCTCTTAAGAGTTTGTGTCTGTTGTATATGCTTGCGTGTTTCTTTTTTTTGTGAGTGTGATTCAAAACGTGCACAGCGGTTTGTTTGTACACATGTGTGTCTGTAGGGTTGAAGTTTCAGTTTGTGTACACAACAAACATATCGGGCTTCTTTTTTTAACCATATGTTTGATCACAGATGTTTGTCCTAGCGTAGCATGCAAACCCACTACTCAGCGACCGATAATATCACTGCTTTGAGTCACTATCATTATCACTTTACGATCCACAGACACTCTTCTTAGAGGAAAAGTAACGTCTTAAACGAGTCGAGAGGTTCAGATGCCTCTTCGTTTTAGTGCCAGAGGGGGTGGGGATGGGCGGGCATTTTACCAATTTAACCTACCACCTTTCTCAAATGTAGAAACCAGCTTAACTGCGCGTGTTAGCGTTCCAAACGTTCCATGAAAGGGCGGGGTGGGATTAACATAAAACAAACAAGCAATTCGGCGAACGTAAGGGATAAAAAAAGAAAAAATCCACAAATATTTATACCACACACCACCACCACACACACATTTTATAATATTATATATATATAATATATATATAATGTATATATATATATAGTACTCCTTTTTGACCCTCAACTCACAAAACACGATTTTTTTTTTGTTCTACATCCAAAATGAACCCGGATTTGAACGAAAGGAACTGAATAATTACTTCATAGCCCTCGGATAGTCAAATTTCCGAACACCGAGGGCCTAAATCCCCTCTTTTCCCCTCCCTCTCTCCCTCTCCTCTCCTCTCTCTCCTCTCCTCTGAATATCAGTGACTATGATTACCTGTGACGGCCTTTGCCCGCCAGAAATGGATGCCCATTCCAGTCAAAGGGGGTCCCGGAATTGCTTGGGTCTAAAAAAACAAGGGAGACAACTCAAAGACAGGGCAAAGCGGAAAAGAAACATGAATTAGTTCGTCAGCATCATAACATTTCATCATCATATGCCAAAAGCATCGGACGATCAACCATACCCGCTTTTTCCATCAGCCTCGAAAACCGTCACAGCCCACGATTCCAAACCAACCACCCCCAACCGCCGTCGTAACCTAATTTTAATAAAATTTTACCCAATATTTTCTTACTCAACATGTTCAACTCACCGTAGATTTGCCATTTCAACACAATTTCTAGCGTGTCGAGGGCTCCGCGACGAAGGACTCTTTAAAATAAGCCAGGAGATGTTCAAAACTGGTTCGCGGGACAACTAAACATTTACAACAAAGTTTTCTTTTCAAATATTATAACCTGTTCAGGCGACTGTTTAGGGGAGTGTTGTTTTCAGCCGGAAAACAAACTGTTCTTTCTGCGCATTTAGGATTTGTTTTCAGCACAGAACACGGGTTTTCTTGGCCCTGCATTAGGGAGTGTTGTTCTCCCACGGGAACGACTGTTTCATGCTGACTGCTTTTTGGGAGGGGTTGTTTTAAAGCACGGGAACAAAACCTCTTGCTACGGCATTTAGGGAGTGTTGTTCCACCGGAACGACCTTTCATGCTGACTGCTTTTTAAGGGAGTGTTGTTCTCACATTGGCCTCGTTTGTCATTGTCGAGAAAGACTCTAAAGGGACCGCTGGTCCAAAATAGTTTGTTTTTGTATTGTTGTAAATCTTGCGTTCTTTATACACTGCTTTGTTGTTTATTTGTAACTTGCTTTTTTTATGTAACGCCGCAATCTGTTTCATGTTGTCCAGGTCTACGGTCAGTCCTTCACGTGATAAAACGGTCAGAGACTTAGGTAACACGCACAGCTCAGTCCGCTCTTTCTACTTCCACAGACAGCTGGGTAGAGGACTTGGAAAGTCCGACTGATGTCTTTCGGATCATGGCTATCGAAGGTTTGTGGACTGTTCCATTCTGTCTGTTCGACTGTTCTGCATTATGACTGACTTTTTTAAGACTAAAATGAAATTAAAGTCGTACATAAGATTTTTTGTTTCATATGCATAGACGTAGATATGAGTGTGATTATATATGTATATGGATATCATGCATGACATTTACAGCAGTGCAGGGTTGCTGCCATCCCCACTTCGTTCAATTACATGTTTCAACCCTAATATTCTTCTTATTTTTCTGTGAATGTGTGTATGAAAGTGTTGTTGGTGGGGGGGGGGGGGGGGGGGGGGGGGCTATAGGGTATGGTTTAGGTGGTGTAGATTGGTATGTGGATACCTTAAATCAACGTCATCTTCCACTATACCTGAGTGTGCCGATGTGGGTGTTTATGTGTTTAATGTAGATGATGTCACCTTCGTGTTGTGTGCGTGTGTGTGGTGTGTTGTGTGTGGTTGTGTGTGTGTGTGTGTGTGGGTTGTGTGTGAGAGAGAGAGAGAGAGAGAGACAGAGAGAGGGGAGAGAGAGGGAGGAAGCGAGTGTGTGCGTGCGTGCGTGTGTGCGTCCGCGCGCGCGTGGTCGTGCGTCGTTGCGTGCGTGGGCGTGGTGGTGTGTGTGGTGTAAAACAGATTTATAAACAAGTGATGGACTAAAGGACTGACCAACCAAGGCATAAACCGATAGACTAACAAACCAAGGCATAAACCGATAGACCGATAAACCAAGGCATAAACCGATAGACTGACCACCAAGGCATAAACTGATAACCGATAAACCAAGGCATAAACGATAGACCGATAAAGCAAGGCATAAACCGATAGACTGGACAAACCAAGGCATAAACCGATAGACCGATAAATCAGGCATAAACCGATAGACTAACAAACCAAGGATTAAAAACCGGTAGGCTGGGTATATCATGGATAAACTGACAAGCCAAGAAATCCTGGTAAAGGGATAAACCAGGAAACCTGGCAACAATTTCGAAGTAAGGACAGGGATGGGGAACACGAAGCACGGCCACTGTTGAGGACTGTCATAACAACAGCTCTGAGGGATTCCGACCGTCTGAGCGCTCACCCTCTTTCATCCACCCCTTGTGACGTGGTTTTGGACAGGTGCCATGTAGACTGAAAGGGCAGATGGCCATGAGGTGATTTTGGACAGGTGCCATGTAGACTGAAAGGGCAGATGGCCATGTGGTGGTTTTGGACAGGTGCCATTGTAGACTGAAAGGGCAGATGGCCCATGAGGTTTTTGGACAGGTACCATTCTACACTGAAAGGGCATATGGCCATGAGTGTTTGGACAGGTCCATTCTACACTGAAAGGGCAGATGCCAGAGTGGTTTTGGACAGGTGCCATTGTAGACTGAAAGGGCAGATGGTGATGAGGTGGTTTTGGAACGTACCTTCTACACGAAAGGGCATATGGCCATGAGGGTTTTGGACAGTACCATTCTACACTGAAAGGCAGATGGCCATGAGGTGGTTTTGGACAGGTGCCATTGTAGACTGAAAGGGCAGATGGTGATGAGGTGGTTTTGGACAGGTACCATTCTACACTGAAAGGGCAGATGGCCATGAGGTGGTTTTCGACAGGTGCCATTCTACACTAAAAGGGGCAGATGGTGATGAGGGGGTTTTGGACAGGTGCTATTGTAGACTGAAAGGGCAGATGGTGATGAGGTGGTTTTGGACAGGGTCCATTGTAGACTGAAAGGGCAGATGGCCATGAGGTGGTTTTGGACAGGTGTCATTGTAGACTGAAAGGGCAGATGGCCATGAGGTGGTTTTGGACAGGTGCCATTGTAGACTGAAAGGGCAGATGGTGATGAGGTGGTTTTGGACAGGTACCATTCTACACTGAAAGGGCAGATGGCCATGAGGTGGTTTTCGACAGGTGCCATTCCAGACTGAAAGGGCAGATGCGATGAGGTGATTTTGGACAGGTGCCATTGTAGACTGAAAGGGCAAATGGCCATGAGGTGGTTTTGGACAGGTGCCATTCTACACTGAAAGGCAGATGGTCATGAGGTGGTTTTGGACATTGCCATTGTAGACTGAAAGGGCAGATGGTGATGAGGTGGTTTTGGACAGGACCATTGTAGACTGAAAGGGCAGATGGCGATGAGGTGGTTTTGGACAGGTGCCATTGTAGACTGAAAGGGCAGATGGTGATGAGGTGGTTTTTGGACAGGTGCCATTGTAGACTGAAAGGGCAGATGGTGATGAGGTGGTTTTGGACAGGTGCCATTGTAGACTGAAAGGGCAGATGGCCATGAGGTGGTTTTGGACAGGTGTCATTGTAGACTGAAAGGGCAGATGGCCATGAGGTGGTTTTGGACAGGTGCCATTGTAGACTGAAAGGGCAGATGGTGATGAGGTGGTTTTGGACAGGTACCATTCTACACTGAAAGGCAGATGGCCAATGAGGTGGTTTTCGACAGGTGCCATTCCAGACTGAAAGGGCAGATGGCGATGAGGTGATTTTGGACAGGTGCCATTGTAGACTGAAAGGGCAAATGGCCATGAGGTGGTTTTGGACAGGTGCCATTCTACACTGAAAGGGCAGATGGTCATGCGGTGGATTTGGACATGTGCCATTGTAGACTGAAATGCAAATGGCCATGAGGTGGTTTTGGACAGGTGCCATCTATCACTGAAAGGGCAGATGGCCATGAGGTGGTTTTGACAGGTACCATTGTAGACTGAAAGGGCAGATGGCCATGAGGTGGTTTTGGACAGGGCCATTGTAGACTGAAAGGGCAGATGGCCATGAGGTGGTTTTGGACAGGTGCCATTCCAGACTGAAAGGGCAGAATGGCGATGAGGTGGTTTTGGACAGGTGCCATTCTATACTGAAAGGGCAGATAGCCATCATGAGGTGGTTTTGGACAGGTACCATTCTACACTAAAAGGGCAGATGGTGATGAGGTGGTTTTGGACAGGTACCATTCTACACTGAAAGGGCAGATGGCCATGAGTGGTTTTGGACAGGTGCCATTGTAGACTGAAAGCGCAGATGGCCATGAGGTGGTTTTGGACAGGTGCCATTCTACACTGAAAGGGCAGATGGCCATGAGGTGGTTTTCGACAGGTGCCATTCTACACTGAAAGGGCAGATGGCCATGAGGTGGTTTTGGACAGGTGCCATTGTAGACTGAAAGGGCAGATGGCGATGAGGTGGTTTTGGACAGGTGCCATTGTAGACTGAAAGGGCAGATGGCGATGAGGTGGTTTTGGACAGGCGCCATTCTACACTGAAAGGGCAGGTGGCGATTTTTGATGTCCATGCTCCACTAACGATGAAAGACGGAATCAGTGAATTGACGCTAGTCAGCGCGTGGGTCGTCGTCTTTGAACTGGTTTCAATGTTGTGTGTGTGTGACCACTGAGATCAAAAGACATCCCCCCCCCCCCCATGTCTCTCTCTCCCCTCTCTCTCTCTCTTATTGGTCCGTCGGTTAATCGCTCTCTCTCTCTCTCTCTCTCTCCTCTCTCTCTCTCTCGCTCTCTCTCTCTGCCCCACCTCCTTCACCTGTCTATCTATCTGTCTCTCACAAAGACTGTTTTCATCGATCGGTCTGTGAATCTCTCCTCTCTCTCTCTCTCTCTCTCTCTTCTCTCTCTCTCTCTCTCTCTCTCTCTCTCTCTCCCTCCCTCTCTCTGTCTGACTCTTTGAAAGGTATAGAGATGACTGACTTTAATGATATCAATACTGTCTTATATGGTTCGTATGTTGCTGAAATTGCCATGGTTATTTCGCAGTCACAGGTTGCAAAATTTTTTAAAAGATCAACAATTTTGTGTATCACTAGGTATTTCAGTTACGTAAAATAATATGCATTAATCAGATGTGGGTTTGAAAGTACTAACGTGGAAATAAGTTAAGTGTGGAGGTGTTTTCTTTTTTTTTTAAATAAGTGCCTAGGCCTAATATCATCTGGCGATGAAAAGACATAAATAAATCACTGAACTGAACTGAACTGATCTGTGTATGTGTGGTGCGTGCGGTGCGTGCGTGGGTGTCGTGAGTTTGCGCACGCGCGCGCGCAGATCCCCGCGCTGTTGTTTTCATTCTGATGTCTTATGAATAGTAGTTCGTTTTCCTCTTCTTTTCAAAGTTTATGTTTAATTTAATGAACAACAAACAAACAAGAAAATAGACTATTAAAAAGGTGGGGTGAAACGTCAAGGGCTGAGGGAGGGGGGAGTTACGGAGTTGGGGGCTGATGAGAGATGAAGCAATTGTGGAGGAGGCAAAGTCAGGCCACTCAAAAGTTTGGTGTTTCTGTACGCCATGGTGCAGATGACACACGCCAGCTGGTTCTAAGCACTGTTTAATTATGCCGTTTTCTTTACAACCTAAGCCCCGTAGGCTTACACAGCGCATGGTGTGGACTGTCCTTGTTGTACCGTGAGCTGACTGTGTAGAGACCTACTAATGACTTTGTGTGACGGTACACAGTGTGTGTGTGTGTGCGTGTGTGTGTGTGTGTGTATGTGTGTGTGTGCGCGCGCGCGCGCGCGTGTGCGCGCGTGCGTGCATGTGTGTATGCACATGTGTATGTGTGTATATCTATGTGTGTGTGTGTGCGTGCATGCGCGCGTGTCTATGTATGTATGTGTGTGTGTGCGTGCGTGCGTGCGTGCGTGCGTGCGTGCGCGCGCGCGCGCGCGTGTGTGTGTGTGTGTGGTGTGTGTGTGCGAGCGCGCGCGTGTTCGGCGTGAACAGTGCAAGAGATGTTGTACAAACGTGAACAACAGCTGTCGCCACCCACGGCTGTCCAGCAGTAGTTAGTCTTTGTTATCCGATTTTTTTCTCTCCATCATAGCGTTTCGAGGTCTGTCCCCCCCCCGATCGTTTCGGAACGTGCCAAATGCACGTGCCGCAGTGATTGCGTACGCCAACTGTTCACAGGCCAACGTGATGAATAAACTACTTCCACTCTCGTTCGCTTCAGCGACACTTTCTCTCCTGGTTGGATCATAATACTGAATATTCCTCCCTGCTTCACTGACATCGGTGGGGTGTGTGGAATTTTCTCTGAGGGAAGGTGGGGAGTGAGAGAGCTACGGGCTGACACCTTCAGAATGATCTACAGTACACCGGCAATTGAAAAGCTAGATGTTTTGAAAAGTGAATGGGCAGAATGGGGGGGGGGGGGGGGGGAGAGAGAGAGGGGAGCGTAGGTGGTAAAGATGAAACTGAAGTTTTTTTTTTAATTCAAAATGAACAGGGTAGAACCAAAGAATGGGGGGGGGGGGGGGGGGGGGGAGAGAGAGAGAGGGGAGCGGTAGGTAGGTAAAGATGTAAACTGAATTTTTTTTTTTAAATTCAAAATAAAACCGGGGTAGATACCATCTGTTCTATGCGGAGGCAAATCGGATCGCGTGGAGACCGGATGGGGCTTGGAGACGGTGGTGATGTAGGGAAGAGGGGGGGGGGGGGTAAGAAAGGTGTCGAGCATCCAAGGGAGTTGGTGCGATTCAATTCATGTTTTTTACAGCCGAGCCGACCACTAACGGTCATATCACAGCTGAACAGACCAGGGAAGAGAGGGGGAATCACGGGGCGCCGGGGGGGGGGGGGGGGCGGGAGGGCGCAGTAAGCAGAGGCGGAGGGGGAGGGGGGGGGGCTCTATCGTAACGGGATCTCTACAGGTCCATGACAAATTGAGCGAAGCAGCAGAGATGATGGGGGCGGAGGATGGGTGGTGTTGGTTGTGTTAGGTAGGATTGGGGAAGGGTCGCAGACTGACTGTCAACCTTGCAGTCCGATTTAGTCCCGGGTGATTTTAAACTCCAATTTCACGACAGTGATACGCTAGTGGTGTGTGTGTGTGTGTGTGTGTGGGGTGTGTGTGTGTGTGTGTGTGTGTGTGTGTGTAATTGGGGCGGTGGGTGCGTGCACATGCGTACGTGCGTGTTGTTATTGTGTTTTGCTGTTGTTTTTTCGTTTTCGTCATGTTATCGAGGACAAGGGAGTAGAGAAATGCTATAATCGCCCCCCCCCCCCCCCCCCCCCCCCCCCCTGCACCGTATTGCGTATTGGTGTAGTTATGATTATCTCC
Organism: Conus canariensis; assembly: GCA_033310375.1. NCBI lineage: Eukaryota > Metazoa > Mollusca > Gastropoda > Neogastropoda > Conidae > Conus > Conus canariensis. Next base: position 6,785,988 of record CM065715.1, read on the forward strand.
CCTTCCACACCTTTCCCCACGTGACCGGTTGTCGGCCCCATCGACCGTGCACATCCCACAGAGGGACACAAGGCTGCACGTCTTCCATTCAGACTGGACACTGACCACCACAGGTCATCTCCAGGGGTCACCTAGCAACATGAGGACTGGGGGCACGTGACACTGCAGTGGTAGCACAGGATCATACCGTTGGTTTTTTCTCAGGTGCTTGCCTGACCGCTGTTGGTTAGCGCCCCCCCCCCCCCCTTCCCTCGCCTCACCTATCCACCCCGCCACTGTTACCTTCTACCCATCCATACCCCCACCTCTCTCTCTCTCTCTCTCTCCTCTCTCTCCGCTGGCTCTCTCGTCCTCTCTCTCTCTCTCTCTCTCTCACACACACACACACACACACCACACACATCCAAGCACACAACCACCACACACACCACACACACACACACACCCCACTTGAAAAAGTATGACCCATTTTCCATTTTATAAAATGAATTAACTAAAACAACATCGCATGTTTTGTTTGGTATTGTTTTGTTTTAGTTTGTTGCCAAATCTATCGACAAATATGCCTCAAATGCTCAAGATGCGAGTGATCATCCTGTCTATATACCTAAACGTACGTGCACGTGTGCACGTGCCTTCTGGTGCCTGTGAACGTTTACGCACACATGTCAGTGAAGTTTTCCCGCCTGTGTGCGGATGTGGCAGAGCTATCGATCGACCCATCGTCTTCAGGTGGTGCAAGCGACATCTTGCGGTGACAAAGACCAGGAAGGGAGGGGGGGGGGGGGGGGGGTCGTTTGGTACGTGGACTGATCTCCAGAGAAACAAAAGTGCATGGTTCATTTGACACCCCCTCCCTCCCCCCCCCCCCCCCCTCATTGCTCGCTAAATTCTAGAGATCGTTTTGGGTCAGAATTCTAGGTCTGGACAGTCCTTGACAGGTTATTAGTGTTGTGTATTAGATTGGTGCGCTATGCCACTGCAGGGTGAATCTTGACAGGTTATTAGTGTAGTGTATTAGATTGGTGCGCTATGCCACTGCAAGGTGAATCTTGACAGGTTATTAGTGTAGTGTATTAGACTGGTGCGCTATGCCACTGCAAGGTGAATCTTGACAGGTTATTAGTGCAGTGTATTAGATTGGTGCGCTATGCCACTGCAAGGTGAATCTTGACAGGTTATTAGTGTAGTGTATTAGATTGGTGCGCTA
>CM065715.1:6789697-6792197 GCA_033310375.1 Conus canariensis
GATGGCCATAGCCCAACAATCCATTGGGTACAAGACGGCTATAGCCAAACAATCCATCGGGTACAAGATGACCATAGCCAAACAATCCACGGGGTACAAGATGGCCATAGTCAAACAATCCATGGGGTACAAGATGGCCACAGCCCAACAATCCATGGGGTAGAAGATGGCCATAGCCAAACAATCCATCGGGTATAAGATGGCCATAGACAAACAATCCATGGGGTACAAGATGGCCATAGCCCAACAATCCATAGGGTACAAGATGGCCATAGCCAAACAATCCATGGGGTTCAAGATGGCCATAACCAAACAATCCATGGGGTACAAGATGGCCATAGCCAAACAATCCATTGGGTACAAGATGGCCATAGCCAAACAATCCATGGGGTACAAGATGGCCATAGCCAAACAATCCATGGGGTTCAAGATGGCCATAACCAAACAATCCATGGGGTACAAGATGGCCATATCCAAACAATCCATGGGGTACAAGATGGCCATAACCAAACAATCCATCGGGTAAAAGATGGCCATAACCAAACAATCCATGGGGTACAAGATGGCCATAACCAAACATTCCATTGGGTACAAGATGGCCATAACCAAACAATCCATGGGGTACAAGATAGCCATAACCAAACAATCCATTGGGTACAAGATAGCCATAACCAAACAATCCATTGGGTAGAAGATGGCCATAACCAAACAATCCATTGGGTACAAGATGGCCATAACCAAACAATCCATGGGGTACAAGATGGCCATAGCCCAACAATCCATAGGGTACAAGATGGCCATAGCCCAACAATCCATTGGGTACAAGATGCCATAGCCAAACAATCCATGGGGTACAAGATGGCCATAACCAAACAATCCATTGGGTACAAGATGGCCAAACCAAACAATCCATTGGGTACAAGATGGCCAAACCAAACAATCCATTGGGTACAAGATGGCCATAACCGAACAATCCATTGGGTACAAGATGGCCATAACCAAACAATCCATTAGGTACAAGATGGTCATAGCCAAACAATCCATGGGGTACAAGATGGCCATAACCAAACATTCCATTCGGTACAAGATGGCCATAACCAAACAATCCATTGCGTAGAAGATGGCCATAGCCAAACAATCTATTAGGCAGATGGCCATACCCCAACACTCCATTGGGTACAAGATGGCCATAGCCAAACAATCCGTTGGGTACAGATGGCCATAGCCAAGCAATCCATGGGGTAGAGGATAGCTACGGCCAAACAATCCATCAGGTAGAAGATGGCCATAGCCAAACAGTCCAACGGGTAGAAGATGGCTATAGCCAAGTAATCTATTAGGCAGATGGCCATAGTCCAACACTCCATTGGGTACAAGATGGCCATAGCCAAACAATCCTTTGGGTACAGATGGCCATAGCCAAGCAATCCATGGAGTAGAAGATAGCTACGGCCAAACAATCCATCAGGTAGAAAATGGCCACAGCCTAACAATCCACTGGGTAGAAGATGGCCATAGCCCAACAATCCATTGGGTAGAGCATGGCCGTAGTCCAACAATCCATCGGGTACAAGATGGCCATAGTCCAACAATCCATTGGGTCCAAGACGGCCATAGCCAAACAATCCAATAAATAAATGCCTTTGAGGAGAATCGAACCCACGACCTCACAGGCTGCTTGGAGGGCACTAACCACTGAACCACCGGCTGGTAAAAGCTGACAGCCTTTAACTACACGTGTTGACATTATTCGTGTGCGTGTAAATGAAAATTTCAATGAAGCCGGTGTACGCTGTCGCGCCATATGTTTTTCGTTTTTTTTTTGTGTGTGTGTAAAAGCTGGGTTTCTGTTGTTTATGCAGAAGCAACATTGCAACAGACTGATGATGATTAGGGCAATGGGGGTGTGTGTGTGTGTGTGTGTGTGTGTGTGTGTGTGTGTGTGTGTGTGTGTGTGTGTGTGATTCAATTTAATTCAATTCAATTCAATTCAATAGTTTAATGCCTTTGAAAACTCTAACAGGTTTTATATGACACAAATAAATAGAGGAAAGATAAACGAAACCAAATGACGAAATACAAATATTCATGCTTGTTGTTGTATCCAACTATCATCATGTTATATCAAGTTGTCCTTGTCATACATTTTACCTTAATGACACTTCGAAATAGCATACACATATTTTGAGATCTCGCTGATAAGTACGTCATTTGATATTAAGATAATGTGTGTGTGTGTGTGTGTGTGTGTGTGTGTGTGTGTGTGTGTGTGTGTGTGTGTGTGTGTGTGTACTTATTTGAGTATTTGTGTGTGTACTTGTTTGAGTATGTGTGTGTGTGTGTGTGTGTGAGAGAAGAGAGAGAGACAGACAGACAGACAGACAGACAGAGACAGACAGACAGACAGACAGAGAGAGGTGTGTGTGTGTGTGTGTGTGTGTGTGTGTGTGTGTGTGTGAGACAGAGAGTGTGTGTGCATGCGTGCGTGCGTGCGTGCGCG
>CM065715.1:6797197-6802197 GCA_033310375.1 Conus canariensis
AGAGAGGGGGGGGGGGAGGAGAGAGAGAGGGGGGGTGGGGGGGATACGGAGATATAGGGACAGAGAAACAGAGGGAGACAGACAGACAGAGCGAGAGACAGACAGAAAGAGAAAGACAGAGAGAGACACAGAGAGAGACAAAGAGAGAGAGACAGTGAAAGACAGCGAGAGAGAGAGAGACAGAGACAGAGGGAGAGAGAGAGACATAGAAAAACAGACAGACAGACAGAGAGACAGAGAGACAGACAGAGACAGAAAGAAAAAGAGAGAGACAGAGAGACAAACACAGACAGAGAGAGAGAGAGAGACAGACAAACAGACAGAGACAGAGACACAGAGAGAAAGAGTCTGGGCACTGCAGAGCTGTGAAACGAACCTGAAACCCCAGGCTCCATCCTCCACAGCCCTATCCTTGTCGCCTACACGGGGTGATTTCACCGTGCACGTACCACCTCGACCCCCCCCCCCCCCCCACTCCCCCAACCTACCAATTAACCCCTCCCTTGCCTGTCCCATCCCATAGCTATTACCCAAAGTTTGATTTCTTGGCTATGAATTATACATTCATTTTTTTTCAACGCAGAGAAAGAAGAACTGTTTTACACTTGACCATACATACGCTTGCGCGCGTTTGTGTGTGTGTGTGTGTGTGTGTGTGTGTGTGTGTGTGTGTGTGTGTGTGTGTGTGTGTCTGTGTCTGTGTGTCTGTGTGTATGTGTCTGTGTGTGTGCGCATACGCGCGTGCGTGCGTGCGTGCGAGCGCGTGCGTGCGTGCGTGCATGTGTGTGTGTGTGTGTGTGTGTGTGCGTGTAAACGCGCGCGCACATGTGCGTGTGAATGTGTGCGTGTATACACGTGCCTGTGTGTTCGTGTGCGTGTGTGCGTGTGCGTGTGAGTGCGTGTGCTTGTGTGTGTGTGTGTGTGTGTGTGTGTGTGTGTGTGTGTGTGTGTGTGTGTGTGAGTGTGTGTGTGTGTGTGTGTGTGTGTGTGCGCGTGCGTGTGTGCGTGCGTGCGTGCGTGCATGCGTGCGTGCGTGTGTGTGTGTTTGTGTGTGTGTGTGTGCCCGCGTGTGCTTGCTTGTGTGTGTGTGAGTGCGTGCATATGTGTGTGAGAGAGACAGAGACACAGAAGCAGGGAGAGACAGAGACTAAGAGAGAGGGAGGGAGGGTGGCAGGGGGGGGGAGGAGGAGAGAAAGAGAGAGACAGAGAGAGACAGACAGACAGACAGAGACAGAGCAGAGACAGACAGGGAGAGAGAGAAAGAGATACAGAGAGAGTTCTATTGGTCATGTTGGCATTTTTCGGCAATTACCAGCGAAAGCATAATCAAATTTCTAGCATGCTGAATACTAATTACATCTTTACAGCCTGAATGACCATATCACAAATGGAAGGCTGCCAAACTCCTCCTCACGTTTTTCATATTTTCAATATTACAACGTTGACATTTCTTTAAAAGTGGGATCACTTGAAATTATTGCTTTCTACACTGATAAAACATTTGTTAAATGATGTTTTATGCACATGTTTTGTGTGTGTGTGTGTGTGTGTGTGTGTGTGTGTGTGTGTGTGTGTGTGTGTGGTGGTGCGTGCGTGCGTGCGTGCATGCGTGCGTGCGTGCGTGAGTGAGTGCGTGCGTGCGTGCGTGCAGGTGGACGGGCGGGCGGGCGTGCGTGTCTGTCTTCCTGCCTGTGCGTGCGTGCGTGCGTGCGTGCGTAAGTGTGTGTGTGTGTGTGTGTGTGTGTGTGTGTGTTGTGTGTGTGTGTGTGTGTGTGTTGTGTTGTGTGTGTGTGTGTGTGTGCGTGGTGTGTGTGTGTGTGTGTGTGTGTGTGTGTGTGTGTGTGTGTGTAAGCATGTGTATGTGTAAGTATGCACGCTTGTGTGTGTGTGTGTGTGTGTGTGTGTGTGTGTGTGTGTGTGTGTGTGTGTGTGTACTCTCTCTGTCTCTCTCTGTCTCTCGCTCTCTCTCTCTCTCTCTCTCTCTCTCTCTCTCTCTCCTCTCTCTCTCTTTCTCGCTCTCTCTTCAGTTCTATTTAATGTCTATGTTTCCATATGTCAATTTAAAAAACGCATATTAATAAGAAACAACTGGCTGGTCATGCATATATTTCTGCGCGTGCGTGCGTGCGTGCGTTCGTGTGTGTGTGTGTGTGTTGTGTGTGTGTGTGTGTGTGTGTGTGTGTGTGTGTGTGTGTGTGTGTGTGTGAACTATTACTTGTCAGCCTGTAAAGGTTAAGTGTATATTTTGGACACGGTAAAAAGATTGAATTCGTTCCGCTTCCCGAGTTCAGTGTCCGTTAGGCTTCACAGAGGGGGTGAGAAAATGTTTAGATTGACCGGTCCAAAAAGTTTGTGTGTGTGTGTGTGTGTGTGTGTGTGTGTGTGTGTGTGTTGTGTGTGTGTGTGTGTGTGTGTGTGTGATTTGTGTGTGATGTGTAAGTGGTTAGTGTAGTTTTTGTGGACACATGCCAAAAGATTGAGTTGCTTCTTGTTCACGCTACCCGAATTCGAGTGTATTAGGACTTTACAACCAGGGTCTGATAAAATGTTTTAAGAATATTGACACGTTTCCAAAAAGTTTGTGTGTGGTGTGTGTGTGTGTGTGTGTGTGTGAGTGTGTGTGTGTGTGTGTGTGTGTGTGTGTGTGTGTGTGTGTGTGTGAGTGTGTGTGTGTGTGTGTGTGTGTGTGTGTGTGTGTGTGTGTGGAATCATGCCAAATGTTGACGCTTGCTTTCTTTTGTCAATAGCAAGCGCTAACACAACCAAACTTTGAAGAATGATATATATTGATAAGACTTTTACAACCAGGTCTGCATAAAGATGATCACCAGTTTACAAAGACCGCATATCTTTGAATCACATTTTTCAGCAATAGTTTAAGTATTCTCTCGAAATTTTCAACAGATACGACATGCCTGATGAATTGTTTCGTGTTAAAGATACATGATGAACGATGGCCTTAGACACTGATTTTTTTTTTCTTTTCTGTGTAGTTTTCATACACACTGTGCTGCTTCCTGTGCTCTGGGTTTCCTGCGTCACAACCAAGACTTGTAAAATGTGCACACAGTTCTATCACTTAAATTCACTTTTATTCCATGTTTGTAAAAACCCTGTCGGGTTGTTCCCCTTGTGATGTTCTTTCTAATACGTGTTTCCCTGTGCATGCAGGATACGTCCTGTTCAAAGCTAATACATACCACAACACTCACCACACACACATACAATGATAATAACGGCACAACCAATTTTAGGTAAATACTCAAGGTCTGGCCAGCAAGTTGGGCTAATGTGTAGTCAGACATCCGCTAAGTCGTAGCCACAAGACCCTCCTCTTAAATTCTCTCATCTTAGTCATTAATTTATTTATCCATCAGCTTTAAATCATGTCCAGTGTGGTCTCAAAACTTAGCGGATGTTGTGTAGCGTATATGGACTAGTCCGCACACAGTGACAACACCCTGATGAAACTGAAACTGAAACATTCCACGAGCAAGTGGAGCTGGAATACGTAGACTTACCTAGTCAGCAAAAAAAAAGTGCTGAAGAGGCGGATTTACCTAGTCAGTAAAAAGTGCTGAAAATGGGGACATAATTGTGGCCCGTCCACCTGGGACTGAGTCACGCGTGATATTGACTTGATTCGTTGACTCATGTTTTGTTACCGGTAAAAGATACGAAACGGACAGGTTCAATTCCATATTGTGAACTAAGCCTACAGTAAACCGCCAGCCGGTGGGAAAATAGCGACAGAGATGCAGAGGTGAGGCGGGAGATGTTTGAAAGTCAGGGTACTCGGAACAGACAACAACAACAACAACAACAAAAAACCCTGGGGGAAACCAAGGGCGGATCACTTTTTTCCAGAAAAAAGTGTCAGGAGTCTAATTTCTTTTAGAGTTAAATGCAGGATGGGGGGGGGGGGGGGGGGGCAGATTTGTGTTTCTGTTATAAGACAAGAACATAAATAACAGACAACAGAAGAAAAAAAAGAGAGAGAGAAATGTAGGACGGGTAATATTTGAATAGTAATACTCAGAACAGAGTAAAAGGTAGCCGCAGAGGCAAATACACACACACACACACACACACACACACACACACACACACACACACACACACACTTACATACACTCACATATATATATATATATATATATATAGAGAGAGAGAGAGAGAGAGATACAGACAGACAGACAGAGATAGACAGACAGACAGACATGCAGAATCCAGCAAACAAGTTTTGTATAAAAAGCATGTACACTCCTCCGCGCCTACGTTCATAAGCGCTGTTTGTGTCATTGCGAGAATGTATATGTCCGTCGATTTCTAAGCGTGCATAAATGCAAACTGATTTGACATTTAAATACTCGTTTTCTGTTAGACTGCATAAGATAATTAATCAAAAATATTCAATGGTCACAGACATTAACTCTTAGATCCTGTTGCCCAAAATAAAAGAACACGACTATTGGGCCGTATTCAAATACAAGTGATCCATCATCAGGGCTATCTCATACTGTGCAAATACAAGTGATCCATCATCAGGGCTATCTCATACTGTGCAAATACAAGTGATCCATCATCATGGCTATCTCATACTGTGCAAATACAAGTGATCCATCATCAGGGCTATCTCATACTGTGCAAATACAAGTGATCCATCATCATGGCTATCTCATACTGTGCAAATACAAGTGATCCATCATCAGGGCTATCTCATACTGTGCAAATACAAGTGATCCATCATCAGGGCTATCTCATGCTGTGCAAATACAAGTGATCCATCATCATGGCTATCTCATACTGTGCAAATACAAGTGATCCATCATCAGGGCTATCTCATACTGTGCAAATACAAGTGATCCATCATCATGGCTATCTCATACTGTGCAAATACAAGTGATCCATCATCAGGGCTATCTCATACTGTGCAAATACAAGTGATCCATCATCAGGGCTATCTCATACTGTGCAAATACAAGTGATCCATCATCAGG
>CM065715.1:6812197-6814697 GCA_033310375.1 Conus canariensis
GTGTCCTTGCTTTCCTTTGCGTGTCCCCACCCTGTCCTGTGTGGTGTTTCTCGAGCTTCGTCAGATATTAGTCTAATCCCTCCTCGAGCTCCCTGTGAGTGTGTACGCTCTGATCTGCTCCCTCTGATCCTTGGGCACAGTGTGTTGTAGCGTCTCTTTCAAAGTTCACTTACGTACCGTGAGGTTCCCGCGCTCGCCCACACAACCTGCAACACACCACATGGTCATGATCATGTTACCCTTTGTTTATTCGTTTGTTTGTTTTGCTTTGGTTTGGTTTTCTTTTTTCCTTTTCTTTTCTTTTTTCCTTTCTTTGTTCCGTTTTTTTTTTTCTTTTCTGTTTCTTTCTTTTTTTATTCATTTTCTTTCTAAATTGTTTTCGTAAGGGTTGTTTTTTTTTTGTTGTTTTTTTTTTGGAGGGGGGGGGGAGTGGGGGGGGGGGGGACCGGTTTGTTTTGTAAATAAGCAGAGATCCAGTGAAACACTGATGCAACGGACCTGTTCCGGAGAACAACAACAACAACAACAAATCAGGGAAGGATAACACTTGCCTTGCTATTGCATATACAGTTACCTTTTATCAGTATATGGGTCAACACTGTGCATTTGGAATGCGCCATTTAGAAAACAAACGTGACACCAAACCCAAAACATGTAGTTCTGAATCGATCGATAATGATGATAACAAGTGAATCACAGTATCTGCATCGTTTCATACGCATGATTTGGTATTTTCTCTCTCTGACTGAACTGTTAAGCTGACTGACGGGTCAAGATATGTTCCGTAAAATCGGAAGAAAATACGGCATTCTTCCTTTGAAAAGACAATGACCTCTTCTCGGTTTCTTGGCCAAGCAAACAGATCTAGACGGTGAAATAGCTGATTGGACGCCCACGTCAGGATAACAAGCAAACAGATCTAGACGGTGAAATAGCTGATTGGACGCCCACGCCAGGATAACAAGCAAACAGATCTAGACGGTCAAATAGCTGATCGGAAGCCCACGTCAGGATAACAAGCAAACAGATCTAGACGGTCAAATAGCTGATCGGAAGCCCACGCCAGGATAACAAGCAAACAGATCTAGACGGTCAAATAGCTGATCGGAAGCCCACGCCAGGATAACAAGCAAACAGATCTAGACGGTCAAATAGCTGATCGGAAGCCCACGCCAGGATAACGGCTGGAATATCGATTTTCTGCACTATAAGCGTACCACTTCATACCCATGTTTTCTCTCTCTCTCTCTCTCTCCTCTCTCTCTCTCTCTCTCTCTCTCTCTCTCTCTCTCTCTCTCTCTCTTGCGGATGTGTGTGCGAGCATTGTGTGTTATGAGTGTATGTGTGCGTGTGTTAGGGAGGAGGGATGTTGTCCATTGTCGATTCAAAATATTCGTTGAATTGTATGGGTTCCTTTTCTTTCCATGACATGCTTTTTATCGCTATCTGTTTATGCAGTAACTGTAACCCCCTTGCCAACAGGGCTTATTTGCTAATGGCAATAAAAACTGTCAGTATCAGTGTCTCTTGAACAGTGTCTCCTCTCAACATCTCCATGGCATGTCGAGTCCACCATGTGGAAACGATTCATCGATGACATTGCCATGCTGTGGCTAGAAGGTGAAGAACATCTTGTTGAGTTCTTGAAATGGCTGAATGAACAACACCCCACGATTAAATTCACAGCCAGCTACGGGACCCAGGACGTACCTTACCTTGACGTCAATGTGAGCATCAAAGAGGGGCAGATTGCTGCCACCGACCTGTACTGTACATCAAGGACACTGATGCAGGAATGGTACTACGTTTCAAGTCCTGTCACCCTCGACACTGCACCCGCAGTACACCCTATGGTCAGTGCATGCGAATCAGACGCATATGCTCTTGCGAAACGACATTTGTACAACGCACCAAAGAAATGCTGAACAAATTCACCAACAGGGGCTACCCAGAAAACTTGGTCAAGCGAGCCATTGAAAAGGTGGGAGCGATCTCCCGACAAGATGCACTACAATACAAGACCAAGGAAGCCACGACTCCCAGAATCTCGTATGTAGTCACCCACAACCCCACCAACCCTCCCTTGACCCTATGGCTGAGACAAGGAATGGAAGTCCTCCACCGCAGTCGACGAATGCGGCAAGCCAACCCAGCTCCTCCCATTGTGGGAGAAATTTAACTGCAGGAACTTGAGGAGAATACTGATGCCATCCAAGCCCCCTCCCCCACTGGAACACCAGCCCACCCCACCGGCCCAAGACGCCGAGGGATGCTGCAAATGCCATGCCAGGAGTGTACATTTTGCAAGACCCACCTACAAACCACAGACAACTTCAGCAGCGTCCGCCCCAAGCAGCGATTCAATATCCGGGATACCTTCACGTGCCAATCAACCAACTTGGTGTATCTCCTGGACTGCTGCAAATGTGGAGACATGCAATACGTGGGTGAAACAGGACAACGGCTGAAAGACAGGATCACTCAGCACCGTTCCGACATT
>CM065715.1:6819697-6829697 GCA_033310375.1 Conus canariensis
TTTTCTCTTTTTTTTCTCTTCCCCATGTTGATCATTATCAAACTGCCAGAATGGCATCGTCAAATCACGAAACTCCCTGCGACTGAAAAGCTGTGATGACGGAAGACGTTTGGCCGTGTAGGTGCATTACTTTGGACAAGCGAGAAAGTGAAGGGTGAGTTGGCAGGCCGCCCAACGAAAGGAACAAACACCGTTGCTACGTCACCAAAGTGAGCTGAAGACATCAGACGAAATTCTCTAATGTACTCACAGTGAGTGCAGGGCGTAAATTAAATGCCTGTGCGGCAGAGGTTTTTTGGATCAGATTGCGTCTAATGATTCATACAGTTTACTCTTGTGTCCGTTTTATTGATCGCTACAGCCAACAATGCATGGTCAGAAACCGGTAATTTCATAAACGACGACAGAAACCCTAGCAGGTCTGTCTAGAACAGATCGTTTCCTATGTTGTGATATGCTTTCAGCAACAATGTGTATAGAAAAAACGTTCTGTGGAATGTTTATTAGTTTGTACATGGAGCAGTCCAGACTAGAACAAGAAATGGAAACAAATAGTGACAACCGTTACAGACATTCGATGCCAGTGTTGTTGGGTTTTTTTGTTTTGTTTTTTTTTTTGAAAGTTTTTTTGTTGTTGTTGTTTTTGGTCCAAACATATAATGACAACTAACATACATACATCAATACATTAATCCATAGTGGCACTTATTTAACGCATTACAAATGTACATGCATTTTTTTTCTTCTTTTTTTTTCTTTTTTTTTTTTTTTTTTACACGGGCACACATGCCGAGTAAATTCTAATAACTGCCATTAATCCTGTGTACCCAGGTTGTGGACGAGATTAAATAGAAAAGAAAAAGAGTATACAGTACTTATTAACATAATACACACACACACACACACACACACACACACACACACACACACACACACACACACACTTGCGCATACCTTCATCTGATACATAATATGACCATTAGTTCTCTAGTATTTTGATATAGGGTGACCATTTTGTTAAGTACGTTGCATGATTCATCTCCATTAAGGACATATATTTCTCCATCTTATGTCTATAGTCCAGCTCCTTCAAAAAATATGTTTAGATTAGGTTTTGTCTTGTTAATTCTACATTTATATATGAAATATTTTCCCATTAAAATTATCAGTGTGTTTTATTGACGTCATGGTGTGGCGGGTAGTATATTGTTCAGCGCAGACGTACAAACACTTAAAGCTGTTTCGTGTTGTGTTTCTTCTAAATAACTGTTCTAAAGGGTCGCCAAATAGTGGCGTCGGACCCCCCTTCCACCCACCCCCCACCCCTTGAAATATTGAGGGGAGGTGAGAGAGACTGTTCTGCCCCCTCCCTCCAGCCTCAATATTTCAAGTCAGAAAATATAGAGAGCATCCCCCCCACCCCCGCATCCCCTCCTGCATTATATGAATTTGAAAAATGAGAGAACATCCCTTCTTACCCGCTGAACCCGACCCCCACCCCCCATCACCCCTCACCCTCAGCTTATATGAACATTTGGAAGGTGCGCGCATGTATGTGTGTGAGTCTGTGTCCGTGTTCCGTCTTTGTTGCTGCTTGTACAAATCCACAGTCTTCCACGGAGGTTCTCAGAATTGGGGGGGGGGGGGGGGGGGGGGGGGGGGCTCATTAGCATACTGGGCACACCAAGACCAAATCGGTTTGCCGCTAGAAAATCGCATTTTCAGTGTGACCGTTATGGAGAAGCGAAGCGAGGGTAACATTCTAAGACGGTCAAACTCGACTTCATGTTGGCGATCATGTACACTATAGCGCTGTGTTTAGAGTGACTGAGAAGAAATAGCACGACGACTACTGTTGCAGCTGTTGCTTCTGCTAGCCTATTACTTCTCCTACTACTATTACTGCGATGGCGACGACTACTACGACAACAACGATGACTGGGACGCCACTGCAACTACCACTACGGCGACAACAACGGCGATTACTACGGCGACTACTACTACGACGACTACTACTACGACGACTACTACCGCAGCGGCTGCTTCTGCTGATGCTATTTCTGCTGTTGCTGCTGCTACTACACCGACGGCAACGACGATAAATACTACTATTTCAACGATAACGACGACCACTACTACTATCGCTTTTACGACTACGATGACGTGGACACAAACATAGAACAGGACAAGACACAATGCATTTCGACCTCTTGGGTCTTCTTCAGGCGAAAACAAATAACATTTAGGACAGTGAACGAAGAACGTGAAATCACTTAGCTCCTCATGGTCGCCACGTGTTCAAAAAGTGAAACTCTTTGAAACTTTTTGAAACTTTTGAAACGTTTTGAAACTTGTACTGGACACATTAATAATGACTCACTTTTGTGCTTGACAACTGCATCAGTCGCGTTTTTTATTGCAACTGAAATGCGACTTTAGAATGATGTAGCAATCGAAGCGGGTCTCGGGAAACGGGACGGTGAGTGGAGGGAGGGAGAGAGGTAAAGGGGGCCGGTAAGGAAAAGGATGTGACGGGGTTAGAGGGGGAGTGGAAGGGGGGAGGGGGGTACGACACACGGTGGAGACGGAAAGAGGGAGCAGGGATGGGGGAAGGTTCAGGCGGGGCGGGAAGGGGGGGGGGGGGGAGGGGGGCAGAGGAAGGGGCGGGGGAAGGGGAGTGAAAATCGGGGAAAGGAAATGGATGGATGGGGAAGAGACGGGAAGGGGCTTGGGGGGGGGGGGGGGGAGGAGACGGGAAAGGACACGCGATAGAGGGAGGAGGGGGGGGGGGGTGCGGACACGAAGGGGAAGTGGAAAACACGGGTTGGGAGTATGAGGAGAGTAATGGGGATAGGAGGGGGGAGATATGTTAGAGGAAGGGGAGGAGGGTGGCAGGGGTAGGCGGAGGTTAGAACGGATGGAGGGGGAGATGAGACAGTGGGGGGGGGGGGGGGGGGCAGTACAGTACTTTACGACGGAGGGCTTCTGACACTGCTGGCCCGTTTTTGACGTGTCTTTATTACTGTGTGCGTGCAGAGGTGTGTGTGTGTGTGTGTGGTGGTGTGTGTGTGTGTGCGTGCATGCGTGCGTGTGTATGTGTGTGTGTGTGTGCGTGTGTGTGTGTGTGTGTGTGTGTGTGTGTGTGTGTGTTCGTGCGTGCGTGCGAGTGTGTGTCTGTGCGCGCGCACATGTGTGTATGTGTGTGTGTGCGTGTGTGTGTGTGTGTGTGTGTGTGTGTGTGTTGCATGTAAATGTTGGCTTATTTTTTTAGTTGTGTATCCAACATGGAGTATGACAGACTATATAACTCTGTCCCCACTTCCTTCCCATCTTACTCCCTCTCCCTCTCTCTCTCTCTCTTTCTCTCTGTGTGTGTGTGTGTATGTGTGTGTGTGTGTGTGTGTGTGTGTGTGTGTGTGTGTGTGTGTGTGTGTGTGTGTTGCATGTAAATGTTGGCTTATTTTTTTAGTTGTGTATCCAACATGGAGTATGACAGACTATATAACTCTGTCCCCTCTTCCTTCCCATCTTACTCCCTCTCCCTCTCTCTCTCTCTCTTTCTGTGTGTGTGTGTGTGTGTGTGTGTGTGTGTGTGTGTGTGTATGTGTGTGTGTGTGTGTGTGTGTGTGTGTGTGTGTGTGTTGTTATGTGTCTGTGTGTGTGTGTGTATGTGTGTGTGTGTGTGTGTGTGTGTGTGTGTGTGTGTGTGTGTGTGTGTGTGTGTGTGTGTCCCCTTCTTCAATCACAACTCTTTCATGGAAGTATTAACACTGTCCCATTATTGTTTAATAACGTACTGAGGTCTGCACAGATTTCCATACTACAGCTGATGTCATCAAGAAACTGTGAACAAGTTCGCGCGAGTGTGGAAGATTAAAGTCCCACAGCGGTGGTAGAGGAAGGGAGCTGTTAGAGGTTCACCCCGACTGGGGCATGTCATGCCAGAAGGCGGAGCCCATCCCTCTGCTTCCGCAGCCTTACCCTTCCCTGAACTGAACCACGTACCTCTTTACCGCTGAGTGGACAGAGATTTCAAGCCGTCGCCCCTCCCCCCTCTCCAGAACTTGAAACCCTTCTCTGTCCATCCAGCAGTAAATGAGTACCCGACTCGTGTCACAGGGGTTAAAGCGAGAGGAGAAGGATGGGCTCCGCTCTCTATCCTACCGTGCACCGGCCACGGTGAACTTCTAACAGTTCACTGCCCCTTCGGCCTTTGGGATTTGAACCTTTAGCGGGAAGGAGAAGAAGAGTTGGGGAGGGAGTATAGGAAATGGAAGATTAATAGAGAGAGACGGGGGGGGGGGGGGGGGGGGGGAGTGTGCAGGGCAGACACAACGCAAGGAGGTAGGGGTGGGGAGGGGAGAAAATTGAGAATCTATAATGTGCATTGCCCTTATAATGTGACAGGTTGCTCTGGTTTCTTTTAAATATACAGTGTGTCGCCATCGCGGTGTGTGTTATTTCAATCGAACACACACACACACACACACACACACACACACACACAGAGGCACACACACACACACACACACACGCACACACACACACACACACACACACACTACACTGAAGACAGCGCGCGCGCATGGAAACACAAAGAACAGCGCAGAGTGCGCGCGTGGTGGGCCTATTTGTAAAGTAGTCAAGGCCTCGTAGTCTCCAGCTGTTACCAAGGCGTTTTGCCGGTTCATCTTTCCTTAGGGATGTGTGCTCGCCGTTTCTTCTCATTCTTAGAGAAAAACGTCAACATGGACTTGGTTTCTCTATATCTCCATCGTACCTTTGTTTTTCTTGATTTTTATTGATAAGGCCTAACATCTTTTCGTCTCCTCCTACTCCTCCTCCATCATTTATTTTCAACCCTCTTCATCTTTTGCTGCTTTTTCTCTTCTTTGAACGGAACGTGGATCAACAAGTTGACAGTCACCAACACGACCATCACCAAAATCCACATTATCATCATCAACAACAATAACACAATGCGCGCTTGCTAATAAGATGCGTAATGTCATCGTGCGAAACCAGCGTCTTACCAGCTACAATCCTGTTCATAGAAGTAAACGAGGACAAGGTGGTCTCAGACAGACACAAAAACGCCTAATAACAAGTTTAGAATATTTAGACAAAGCTGAAGACAGAGAGGAGATGTGGGGAGGGGGGGGGGGGAGAAGAAAAATCAAGAAAAAAAATTCACCATCCCATTGAAAGTTTATCACCAGTACACAGACCATAACATTCAAACATTGGGACGACAGACTAAATCCACTGACGTTACACACAAAATGTCTTCCACATTAAACTACTAACATTACGAAGCCAACAAGCATACCATCCCACACAAAACACGGCACCTTAATCACACTTTCCAATTTTCCCCAGCAACCCCTCACCCTCCTCTTCAAAAAAAAAAAAGAAAAAAAACAACAACAACAACAACAAAGATACCGATTCACAGGTCCGACATAATCTAAGTAAGGACATCTGACTGAATGCATCACACACACATAGAACTGCTAGCTTAAGTTCCACATACATACCTCTATATGAGACCAGACTAGCAACAACAAAAAAACCGCCAGCAAAACGGTACTGCACAGAAATGACCAGTTTTGCTCACAAAGTTTATAACCTCTAAACCTGAACATGCCACAGATAAACCCCAGCATACATGCTATTGAAATTCATTTTGATTACTGACAAATGCGTGCCTTTTACTTGGAAGTAAACGGGGGGGGGGGGGGGGGGGGGGGGGAACGTGCATTTATAAGACACAAACTGATCCCACATTTTCACACAGCATGGCTGCAAGAACTAAACAGTTGAAAACCATTAATTTCAAATGCATTAACATTCGCCCACGTTGACAAAAATCAGTCTGTATGCCAAACAGATGCTAAGTCATGCCAGCATAGACCAACAAAATAATGATTACCTTGCACACTCCGGTCGTGGGATGCCGACTGCACACCACTGTTGATGTACCGTCCCAAAGTCACACACATACACGGCGCGACACAAGCATCGAACTCGGTATGTTTCAGCACTCAACGCAACACGACAATAACCACAACATCTGTTTCACCCAAAACCTGAAGCCGAGTGACGGCAAACAAACGGCCAAGTCATATCAACGTTCTCCTTTTCTCTCACTCGTTTTCTTTGAACACGATTGCTCAAGGACCGTAGTGATGGGACAGGCACGCGTATCGGTTCAGTTTGGCCGTGGGTTGGCGTTCGTTACAGAAATTTACTTCCGGTTCTCAAAACATCGACTTCTAGAAATGCTCGTGCTTAATTATTATATGGGTCTTACCGTGATAGTGTTCGTTGCATAATTCCGTAGATAACAAAGGCTTTCCTTCCGTAACACAGTAAACACAGGAAGAAACGATGCATGGACGTATTGATATGGAAGAAATGTCGTCTGCTCAGTCGTTTTACAAATTAAATTGTTAGCCAATCGGAAAAGTCTCTTTACTCGGCCAATCGGAACATGGCATCTTAACGGAACGTCTGCTACAACAATCATAACATATTCAATGTGAAAGGGAAGGGCGCAAGGCAGTACTTGGGGAGGGCGGGACACGAAACACACACACGTTTACTCATTCAGATAATCCTTCAGTCAATAATAAGGATTTTTTTTTTTTAATGCTCGTTTGTCGAAAATGCACTTTTTTTTTTCATTTTGTGTTTAGAAAAAAATGTAGCTTTGCATTGCGTGTGTTCATGTCTGTTGTGGCTTCTTTTCAGCAAATTTGCCGTCAGTGTCATTCATCTTATATAGGCCAACATTAACAAAAAAATGGCATGTTTTAGAACGACAACATGCATCAATATTCACCTGTAGATCTAAGCTGAAAACGATGTTTTTCTATTCTTCATTTGCAAGTGATTAATTCTCCTGAACAAGACGGTCCATACACTCCATATAGCTAATTTCGTAACCGGATATAACTTCCCCAAGGCCTGTCGAAAATGGCTCGAAAGCAAGTTGCGAAGCGTGCTGGCCACCTTTTCATTTATCACTCTTTCTGCGGTGCTTTAACTCCCAGAATGGAAGAGTCACCCAGAGATCATCAGCAAGAGTAGCATGAGACCAGACATAGTAGTCCACTCTCAGTCAACCAAGCAGCTGATCATGATCGAGCTCACGGTGCCATATGAGAACAGAATGGAGGCAGCTCAAATCTACAAGACTGAAAAATATGCTGATCTGGCAAACAGCCTGAGGAGAGAAGGCTATC
The DNA here is from genome assembly GCA_033310375.1 of Conus canariensis. Lineage (NCBI taxonomy): Eukaryota > Metazoa > Mollusca > Gastropoda > Neogastropoda > Conidae > Conus > Conus canariensis. The sequence goes on from CM065715.1 coordinate 6,826,945, forward strand.
AGGTCAAAGTCCTCACTGCAGAAATTGGAGCTAGGGGGTTTGTAGGAACGTCTGCATACAGCCTCATGAAACAGCTCTCAGTTGCAGGGAGGGAAAAAACCAGAGCCCTGAAAGCAATGGCAGAAGCGGCAGAGAAGTGTTCAAGCTGGATCTGGTCAAGGAGGAACAAAAGTGAACTTCATAAGGCTTAAATTTCCCTACAAATATGAGGTGCCCCAGTGGCTCGGTGGTTAGAGTGCGAGTCATTAAGTGAAAATGAGCATGTCCAGAGTGTCATGGGTTCGAATCCCAGCCATGGCTCGTCCCAAGATGGGAAAAAAGGGGCAGCAGAGGGACATCCGGAGTCATGAACCGGTTGTGGCCCAACCCCCCTAGAGTGTCAGGAGATAAGGGCCGAAACACTTGCTTGAAGGGGGCTTCTCTTCTGAGAACTCTCTGCTGCCACGCTCTCCACGAGTTTCTTTCTACTGTACAACACATTGATTACGACAAAAATTAAGATCACGACTTATTACGAGTCTAATTACAGATTTGTAGCGCAGACTGAGGTCTCCTCGAGGGCGGAGGGTTGGGAGGGGGGAAGTGAAGCGTGGTGTTCATGGTTAGAACATTTGGCGGCGGACCAGACGGTCATGAGCACAAAGGAGTCGTAGGGTTGGATTGTCATGGCTTGGAAAGCCTTTCTCTCCACCCGGCAGTTACTGGTACCTGATTCAGTTCAGTTCAAAGAAGATGAAGGCGGCAGAACAGGGAGGATATCATGTGCCCATGCACGGTGAAACTCTGACACTTCATCGCCCTACCGCCACTGGGTTACAGAACTTTAGCCTTCAGCTTTCCCATGGCTCAAAGAACTTGACTGGCAATATGGCCTACTCCAGTGGACACTGGGATTTTTCGGTTTAGATACTGCACACCCGGCCAACTTTTGACATACGTGTCCGTTATCTCCAAACCCACTCCCACCCCTACCTCCTCCTTCTAACGTCTCCATCCTCCCTCCCCTCCATCATCGCACATATGCGTGCGAGCGCGCGCGCGCGCGCACACACACACACACACACACACACACACACACACACACACACACACACACACACACACATCTTGCCCTCGCTCCCTTTCGCGTAAAAGCCAAACATTTTCCAAATTGTTCACACACACTGTATACAACCGATATCCAAGAGAGTGACACAACAGATGTCTGGCACAGAACCCAGAATGAGTTTAAAGCACTTTTTTCTGAATGCTACAACAATAGAAGACGAGTGCCTAATACTACATCGGATAGTTTTGCATAGTTCTCAGGGCCATAGCAAGAGGAACGCCGACACCTGTTCATATGTTCCAGCTTCGTTTGGAAGAAGCGAGTGCCCCCGGTCAGGTGCCCATCCAACTGACTTTGACACGGTTCCAGACCTCACCACGGGGTTAAGGCGGGGAATCTCCGGGAAAGAGACTGGTTCCCTGGAAATCACGTCACTGGAAGCTCATCTCCGTGACTCCAGAGCACGATCAGACAGACTGAACGTCAATATCAGTTCCCTGGAAATCACTTCACTGGAAGCTCATCTCGGTGACTCCAGAGCACAATCTGACAGACTGAACGTCAATATCAGTTCGTCTACATCTGCATGGATTCATAGCTGTATATGATCTATGGGCCATGAAATACAAAGGAAGGTTGCCAGTCTGATAACAGCGTGAACAAGAACCACAGTTGATAGGAATGAGGGGGGGGGGGGGTGAGGGGGGGGATTGTCAGAAAGTACACGTAGCAATGCTTCTTACATGGTCGTTCTACGAGGCATTTAGTTTAGAACAGTTGATAAGGAAAAATAAACCCGATATACCGCCCTTCTTTACTCATCGGTAGAAAAGAAATGTACCTACGGGTTGTTGTTGTTGTTTTAAACAGACAAAACAAAATCATTATGGTTTGTTTTGTTAAAAGCTTTTTTTAACAGACGAAATAAAATCATTTCCTTTTATTTTGTTAAAAGGAAGGTGAGCAGCACACCGACATCATCCTATAACTTCAGTTCTTTCAATTTATCCTTCGTGAAATTACAGTTTACGTTTTCTCAAAGAGCACTATTCTAGCAGAAGTAACCTATGCAGTTCTATTTGAATTAGTATCCTTTATTCTTTGAACTAGTGTTTGAAAAAAAAATCTTTAAAATGGTGCATCATGAGAACATAAATTAAGATATGGAGCAAGTATTAAGATTGGGAGCAAGTATTAAAACAAGTAAAACAAATTACAGAAATTAAACTAAAATGGTTCCAAATAAGAATTTGTCATAATATTCTTGGTACAAATTACATTTTAAAGAAGACTGGAATTCTTGTCAGCGATCTGTGCACATTCTACGAAACTGACACCGATTCAATTCAACAATACCTATGGCAATGTCAGTTTGAAACTGACACCGATTCAATCCAACATTACCTATGGCAATGTCAGTTTGAAACTGACACCGATTCAATCCAACATTACCTATGGCAATGTCAGTTTGAAACTGACACCGATTCAATCCAACATTACCTATGGCAATGCCAGTTTGAAACTGACACCGATTCAATCCAACATTGCTTATGGCAATGTCAGTTTGCAAAACACTTCTGGGTGGAACTGGAAAAAATATTGAAAGAAAGATGTGAACATTGCAGCAGAACGAATTTTGATATGGAGCTGGTTCTGTTTGGACACGATGAACATACGAAAACTGATCAGGTGTTTGAACACATTG
>CM065715.1:6834697-6837197 GCA_033310375.1 Conus canariensis
TACTCTCAATGCACATTCTCTGTACACATCTCCATGACTGGATTGTAGACCTGTACGAAAAATTGAGACTGGGCCTGATTGTGTTTGCGAGTCCTACAAGATAAAGTTAAACGGCCCTGTGGATATTGTAGACCAGCTTAATCACACAGATAGAAAATTACCCTTGCACATTAAAACTGGTTTTATACTCTCCGTACACATTCTATGTACACATCTCCATGATTGGATTGTAAACCGGAACGAAAAATTGAGACTGGGCCTGATGGTGTTTGCGAGTCCCACTCTCATTCATGCAAAGACTTTCTGCGTTGAGATATGTATGACAGTCCAAACAAATCATGTCAGTACCGGAGGGAGTCTTTGAAACAGTGTAATAAGTATTTGTTTTACCAACATTTTGAATATCGTTTTTGAAGAGAAATATACATGAATATCTTGTCCTGTATTTACGACTTTTCCCTCATTAGAACTCGATGCTTTAGTCATAGACTGCAATTGAATTGGGCAGAAAAGATGACACTTCTAGAAAGACTAGGTACACACTGTACCATGAACGTCATAGATAAAAGATAAATTTCATTAATTCTATCAAATAGTGAAATATCCAAGACATGACGCTATGCGAAAGACACTTTAAAGCTTGTTCACAGAAAAACCGTACATGTATATGGTAGTCTTTTGTTATCTGATCTCTTTTTCTTCACACACCTACTCAATCTAGGTAAATTGATCTAGCACAAAAAGGGCACCTAGACCATTCATGTCTGTTGTCATTGATTTCTTTTATTTGAAGTGTTTTACTTCTTCTGTTTAGACTGTTGAAACATATTCACCGCACTGCATCCTTTATGCAAGAATTGGAGGTCAAAGATAAACAAATCTTGAACTCGTTCTTGTCTGTGCATTTGTACTCTGTCGTCTTGATTATTGTAACGCTCTTCTTTCTGGCTCCTAAGCTGTCTAATCAAGTACATTTCAGAAAGTCCAGAATCGTGCTCCCGTTTCTTCTTTCGCTCCTTTTCAGTTGACCGTATGGCCCCATTATTGCGTCCTCTCCACTGGCTCCCTGTTCAGCAGAGGATGAAATTGTATTTCTCTGCTACATGCTATTATTACGACTACTACTATTACTACTACTGCTGCTGCTGCTACAACTATTACTACGACAACGACGACTACGATGACGATCACGACGACTACAACTACTAGCGCTAGTACTACTGATACTATTACCACTACTGCTACTACTACTACTATCATCATCATCATTACTACTATTACTACTACCACTACTACTATTGCTGCTGCTGCTGCTGCTTCTACTACTACTACTACTATTACTACTACTACTACTACTGCTACTACTAGCATACTACTACAGCTACTATCGTCGTCGTCGTCATCATCATCATCATCATCATCATCATCATCATCATCATCATCATCACTATTATTATTATTGTTATTATCAGTATAATTGAGAACGTTTATAAGCCCAATAAATAAAATTCTGTACATGTTCTCAGTTTTTGTCGTTGTTACCTCCTCCTGGAGAAATCATGTTTTTTATCGGCGTCCTTGGGGGTACTTGTTTGCCCGCTTCTTTGTCCGTCAACAAGATTCCACAAACAATCACAAAACTGATTCCATCAACAAGATTCCACAAACAATCACAAAACTGATTCCGTCAACAAGATTCCACACACAGTACACAAAACTGATTCCGTCAACAAGATTCCACAATCACAAAACTGATTTTCGCGAAATTTGGTGGACAGATGGAATGTGACCCAAGGACCAACCCATAGATCTTCAATGTGGATCCTACACAAAACAATGGATCCAGGATCTATACATCTTTTTGTTTTTAATTGAACATTAATGCCGTGAGGTTACTGTTTACCCGTGATAACCATCTACAAAAAGTTACACGTTTTTATGGAACGTTCAGCTTCTATAGATGCAAGCATTGAGTTTTCAAATTTTCCGGACCCTATTTCATTAAAACATAATAATGAAAATAAGAACATGAGAAGCATTTTTTTCCCGACAATACGTGCTATTAATATTACTTCCTTCGGTTGATATTCCGTTTTGTTCATGTAGACTTACCCATAGAATTTTAGTTCTTTTTAAGTTGATGGTAATGTTTTGAAAGCCTACATGCCGATTTTTTTTCATCAGGTAGTAATAAACAAATCGTTGTCTGTTTGTTTGTTTGTTTTACTTTATATTTTACAGTCGATCCGGATCAACGGGCTGGTCCAAGATTCGTTGGACCTTGGCCGAGGTCTGTTGATCTCTAACGCGTGCTGTACGTCTGTCGTCTATTAATCTGTGAGCACTGTGAAAAGAAGGAAAATGAGATGGTACCGTCAGGTATCCAGATCAACAGGACTTGCCAAAACCATTCTACAAGGAACAAGACGAGGAGGCAGAAGGAGAGGAACACAGAGAAAGAGATGGGAGGACAACATCAGTGCATGGACTGGCCTCACAC
>CM065715.1:6844697-6854697 GCA_033310375.1 Conus canariensis
CACAGCTCTGTCCATGCCTATGTTTGTGACTCACCTATAGTTTCTGCAATCATTGCATTCACAGCTCTGTCCCTGCCGAGGTCTGTGACTCACCTATAGTTTCTGCAATCATTGCATTCACAGCTCTGTCCATGCCTAGGTCTGTGACTCACCTATAGTTTCTGCAATCATTGCATTCACAGCTCTGTCCATGCCTATGTTTGTGACTCACCTATAGTTTCTGCAATCAATGCATTCACAGCTCTGTCCCTGCCGAGGTCTGTGACTCACCTATAGTTTCTGCACTCAATGCATTCACAGCTCTGTCCCTGCCGAGGTCTGTGACTCACCTATAGTTTCTGCACTCAATGCATTCACAGCTCTGTCCCTGCCGGGGTCTGTGACTCACCTATAGTTTCTGCACTCAATGCATTCACAGCTCTGTCCCTGACGAGGTCTGTGACTCACCTATAGTTTCTGCACTCAATGCATTCACAGCTCTGTCCCTGACGAGGTCTGTGACTCACCTACAGTTTCTGCACTCAATGCATTCACAGCTCTGTCCATGCCGAGGTCTGTGACTCAGCTATAGTTTCTGCACTCAATGCATTCACAGCTCTGTCCCTGCCGAGGTCTGTGACTCACCTATAGTTTCTGCACTCAATGCATTCACAGCTCTGTCCCTGCCGAGGTCTGTGACTCACCTCTGCATCCTATTCCGTTCTCTTCATTCCGCGTAAGATCCAATGTCCTCCCCAATTCCCAGAGTTAACCAGTCAACTGTCTGCCGCCGCTGTTTGTCTCCAGCCTTGTACCTGGAACGAACTCCCTGTTACTCTTTGTTCACACACACGCGCGCGCGCGCGCGCCCGCACGCCCGCACGCCCGCACGCACGCACATACACACTCTCTCTCTCTCTCTCTCTCTCTCTCTCTCTCTCTCTCTCTCTGTTTCAGTTTGTTTCATCAAGAACGCGTCAGTGCATGCGAACTAGTCCATATACGCTACACCACATCCGCTAAGTTTTGAGACCACGTGCTGATGGATAAATGAATTAATAACTAAGATGAGACAATTGAAGAAGAGGATCTTGTGGCTACGACTTAGCAGATGTCTGACCTACGCATTAGCTCAACATGCTACCTAACATTGGCTGTGCCATTTTGATCATTGTATGTGTGTGTCGTGAATGTACACAATGTGTGTGTATGGATGTGGGGGCACAGGCCCATGTGTGGATGTGGGGGCACAGGCCCATGTGTGGATGTGGGGGCACAGGCCCATGTGTGGATGTGGGGGCACAGGCCCATGTGTGGATGTGGGGGCACAGGCCCATGTGTGTGTGCGAGCGCATGTGTGTGTGCATGATGTGCGTGTATGCGTATGCATGAGTGTGTGTATGTATGTGCCCGCGCGCGCGCTTGCGTGTGTGTGTGTGTGTACAACTCTCTCTCTCTCTCTCTCTCTCTCTCTCTCTCTCTCTCTCTCTCTCTCTCTCTCTCTCTCTCTCAAAAAATGAAACATTTCAAAGCAAACGTGAACACTTTCTTTTTTTCCAGTCTGATTCCATCACTATCCCTATCACGCCACCACCCACCGTCCCCATATCTCCCTCACCCACCACCCAACTTCCCTACGTCTCCTCCACCCACCACCCAACCTCCCTACGTCTCCCCCACCCACCACCCAACCTCCCTATGTCTCCCCATCCACCACCCAACCTCCCTACGTCTCCCCCACCCACCACCCAACCTCCCTATGTCTCCCCACCCACCACCCAACCTCCCTACGTCTCCTCCACCCACCACCCAACCTCCCTACGTCTCCCCCATCCACCACCCAACTTCCCTACGTCTCCCCCACCCACCACCCAACCTCCCTATGTCTCCCCCACCCACCACCCAACCTCCCTACGTCTCCTCCACCCACCATCCAACCTCCCTACGTCTCCCCCACCCACCACCCAACCTCCCTATGTCTCCCCCACCCACCACCTAACCTCCCTATGTCTCCCCCACCCACCACCCAACCTCCCCGTATCTCCCCCACCACCACCCAACCTCCCTACGTCTCCCCCACCCACCACCCAACCTCCCTATGTCTCCCCCACCCACCACCTAACCTCCCTATGTCTCCCCCACCCACCACCCAACCTCCCTATATCTCCCCCACCCACCACCCAAGCCCCTACGTCTCCCCCACCCACCACCCAACCCCCCTACGTCTCCCCCACCCACCACCCAACCTCCCCATATCTCCCCCACCCACCACCCAACCTCCCTATGTCTCCCCCACCCACCACCCAACCTCCCCGTATCTCCCCACCACCACCCAACCTCCCTACGTCTCCCCCACCACCACCCAACCTCCCTACGTCTCCCCCACCCACCACCCAACCTCCCTACGTCTCCCCCACCCACCACCCAACCTCCCCATATCTCCCCCACCCACCACCCAACCTCCCTATATCTCCACCACCCACCACCCAACCTCCCTATGTCTCCCCCACCCACCACCCAACCTCCCTATATCTCCACCACCCACCACCCAACCTCCCTATGTCTCCCCCACCCACCACCTCTCCCACTCCCGGCTTTGTGCATGTGCCAGCGGCTGTTGATTTAATTTGTGGTAGGCATATGTGCGTATGATGTGTGCAGGTGGTTTGAATTGCACTTTTTTGCGCAAGAGAAAGCGATGTATGGATACTATGACTGTTTTCATCATCATCATCATCATCATCATCATCATCATCATCATCATCATCATCATCATCACCTTATCATCATCATCATCATCATCATCATCACCATCACCATCTTCATCAACATCATCATCATCATCATCATCATCATCATCATCATCATCATCATCATCATCAATCTTCTTTTTCTCCTCCTCCTCCTCCTCCTCCTCCTCGACCTCCTCCACCCCCTCCACCCCCTCCTCCTCCTTCTTCTTTTATCATCATCATTATTATCACTATCATTGTTACTATTATTACTGCTGCTGCTATTGTGGCTACACCAACAACAACTGTGACGACGATGACGATGACGATGATGACATCATTATCATCATTATCTTCTTCTTCTTCTTCTTCTTCTTCTTCTTCTTCTTCTTCTTCTTTATCACTATCATCATCATCTTCATCATCATCATCTTTTTAATCATCATCATCACCATCACCATCACCATCATCATCATCATCATCATCATCATACACTACGTTCGCTCGAAGTTCAGCCTTGATTCCAGCCCCGGACTCCATCTCCATGATCAGGAGGAAGTGACGATCAACACCTGGAGCAGTCTGTGGGGCATCGTTTGAAGGCCACCCAGACGTGGACCTCACCTACGTGGAAGGCTTCAGAGAGGACTGCCGGGTAGTGCAGGAAATGGAGGACCACGGCGAAGACCTTGTGATCCACGGGGAAGGCTTCAGAGAGGACTGCCAGACAGTGCAGGACATGGAGGACCACGGCGAAGACCTTGTGATCCACGGGGAAGGAACAGAGAAGGCGAAGAGACGGGCTGTGTTTGGTGGAGGCACTGACGATTCCTGTGATGAAGACCTGTTTGTTTGAAGGTCGTCCTAGAGGATGGGACAGTGTGGGAATTCTGTTTGTGAGAGGAAGGATGCTTTCTTTATGGAAAAATGTTTCAGTGCTTGATTCCCGGTTTAACCGAGCCTACAGGTTTAGTGCATGATAAAAAGAAAAGTCGTTCGGGTAAACTGGGGTTAGTAACAATAAGAAATAGTAATAATGGCAGTTATAGCGTGATGACTTCAGTGATGATGATGATGATGATGATGATGATGGATGATGATGATGATGATGATGATGATGAAAGTAATGACAGTGATAATGGTAAAGTAATAATGATAGTTGGTGGAAAGGAATAGAAATGATCGATGAACAAAAAGCATACAGTACTATTGGATGATGATAATAGTGATAGTAATATTGATAAGTGTAGTAATATTAGTAATAATAATAGTGGCTGCAAACGAAATGGAAAGGGTCAATGAGTAAAGAGCTAATGTTACTATAGGAACACAAAAAAGGGGGAATCACACACCTACACCTACACCTACACCTACACCTACACACACATATGCACAGGAAAGAGTGAAGACAGGAAGGAAACTCATGTAGAGGAGATGATGATATATGAAACTGAAAGAAAACCAGATGAAGGAGAGGGAGTGGATAGGTATGTGAGTAGACTGATGCAGCAAATGGAGCGAGTGTAGGAAGAGGGTAAAGGAAGAAAGCTGTAACTTATATATGAGGTAAATAATGGGAGTGTGTGTGTGTGTGTGTGTGTGTGTGTGTGTGTGTGTGTGTGTGTGTGTGTGTGTGTGTGTGTGTGTGTGTTTGTGTGTGTGTGTGTGAGTGGAAGAAATTGCGGGGTGTTGTTGCAGTGGTGTATAGGTACATGTCACTTTTGGATGTTGATGCCGTGAGGGTGGAGAGTTCCGAGTCTGGCAACAAGATAAGATTCCTGCATAAGGCGCCCGATGTTGTCACTCTGTGACTGCCAAAGTGCCAGGAGTTTAACATGGTTGATGTTGTGTTAGGATGTGGTTGAAACGGAGGGTGACTGGAATGGTGGCGGATGTCAGCCAGGTGTTCAGAGATGCGCGTCTCAAGTGTGTAGGATGTCTCACCTACACAGATCTCTGTTTGTCTCACCTACACAGATCTCTGTTTGAACTCAGTGAAGGCAAGGACAAAGGGAGACAACCAAAACTGAGTTGACTATGAAAGCAGGACAGGGAGAGCCAAAGAATTTGAAACTTTTTGACGATGGCGAGAGAGGAAAAGGATGATGATGATGCCACTGAGATGCATCCTGATCTGAGACTATGGCAAAGTCTGCTCTCTACGCTTCCCATCGTAACATATTTTGTTCATTATTCACGCCCAGGAGATACAGACACCTGCAGTGTTGCTGAAAACATGTGAGCAACACTTCCAGGATGCATCCGTTACGTCAATAAATGTTGACTGTGTGGTTCCAGTCTCCCGGACTGAGCCCATACATTACTCAAAACTTCTGCCGCGGTAAGAACCGACACGAGAGGGAAAAAAAACCTCATGAATTTAATCTTCTGAAGGGATTCGAATCCACGACTTCCCAGCCGTAAACCGTCACACTAACCGCTGTACCACGGTGGCTAATCAATTTTGCCTGCATTTTCTTGCTGCGTAAAATCACCTGTGCTGCTGCTGCTGGCGTGTGTGTGTGTGTGTGTGTGTGTGTGTGTGTGTGTGTGTGTGTGTGTGTGTGTGTGTGTGTGTGTACGCGCGCGCGCGTTGAGTGTGCGTGAATGCGTGCGCGCGCAGGGTGTGTGTGTGTGTGTGTGTGTGTGTGTGTGTGTGTGTGTGTGTGTGTGTGTGTGTGGCGCGCGCGTTTGTGTGTTTTCGTGTGTGTGTGTGTGTGTGTGTGTGTGTGTGTGTGTGTGTGTGTGTGTGTGTGTGTGTGTTGCGTGCGTACGCACGTGCGTGTGCGTGCTTGCGCGCGCGCGTATGTTATGTGCGTGTGTGTGTGTTGTGTGTGTGTGTGTGTGTGTGTGTGTGTGTGTGTGTGTGTGTGCGCGCGCGCGCGCGCGCGCGCGCGCGCGCGCGGGCACGCTGTATGTATAGGCTGCACCAGCCAGTAAAACCTGGGATCCCTTGAGTGACCAGAATCGACATACCATGTTATTTATGACCCACCAGACCAGATACGCCACGTTAGGATTGGAGAGGGGAGAGAAGGAGACAGAGGTTTGTGGAGGGAGAGAGGGATAGAGAAGGGGGAGAGAGTAGAGGTTTGTGAAGAGGGAGGAAGGGTAGGTTGTGAAGAGAGGGGAGAGAAGGAGATAGAGGTTTGTGAAGAGAGGGGAGAGAAGGAGGTAGAGGTTTGTGAAGAGAGGGGAGAGAAGGAGGTAGAGGTTTGTGGCGACGGGCTGCGTCAGTCTGATCAATGGGGAATAATCACCGTACATCATGTGTCCCCGCCGCAATGTGCAACAAACGGCCCTTCTTTCACCTTGACCTTGACCGCACGTGCAAATTACGTTTCAATGTTGCAGACGTCGTTCCAATACCTGGAGTTTCTCATCGACTGAAAATGTTCGTAACGTTCGTTTCCGCGAACAGTACGTCACGGCGGCAAACGTTCTCTCTCTTTTGAAAGTAAGGAACATCCCATTAGAGCGTCCTCAGAAGATATGGATACCAAAGTAATGCCTAAAAGCTCACTGAATGAAATAGATTTTAAAAAGACTCTTAAATAACTCCGCCGGCTGACATGGACCAACAAATCACAAGATGAAACACGATGCGTTTCGACCTCTTAGGTCTTTTTCAGGCAAGATAAACAACATTCAGGACAACGAAAACAAAGAACGAAGGAGACAATGCCAGTTAAACTAGTAATGATAATAAAAATAGCAAACATGATAATGATGATGATCACGATGATGAAAAATATTGAAATAAATAAGAAAGGAGGATTACTACTACTTCTGGTGATATCATTATTGTCATTGCTATCATTATTACTATTATCATCATCACTATTGTAACTCACATTGTCTCCTTCCCAACGGCCGCGTTTTCATTCAGCGTCCATTTTGAGCCGAATTTGAGAAGATAAGTTATTGCTCGTTCGTTTTCATTGTCCTGAATGTTGTTGTTTTTGCCTGAAGAAGACCTAAGAGATCGAAACGCGTCGTGTTTCGTCTTGTCATTTGTGTCTCCGTTCCTTTTAAGAATTTGTTTCAATTTCCGCTTGCAGTCATTTCACTTTGAAACTCACTGAATGAAAGCTTTAAAGCCAGCGCGGACAATTCAATGCTATCTACATCTTATATTGTAGGAGTAGGGTGTCTTCAATCCTTGTGTTGATTTTCTTGTTGTTGTGTTTTTTTCAATCAATTTTTTTTTTTGCGTTAGTGTGACGATGAACGTGGTCGAACCAGTTCTTTTTTCGTCGACCTCTGGGTGTCATGATCTTTATGTCAACTGTCAACTGGTAGTTTCACTTCGCCATTTTCCGTTAGCGTTCTCTGTCAACTTTAAACGGCAATGTTTGGCTATTCGAATAAACCCCTGGATGCACATGTGATCCACCTGTTGCGGTGTCATGCTTCTTTTTACCTGCAAGGACGGCGGCGGCGGTGGTGGTGGTGGTTGTGGTGGTGACGGAGGTGGTGGTGGTGGTCGGGGTGGAGGTAGTGGTAGTGGTGGTGGTGAAGGTGGTGGTGGTGATGGTGGTGGTAGTGATGGTGTGTTTGTGTTTGAGAGAGAGAGAGAGAGAGAGAGAGAGAGAGAGAGAGAGAGAGAGTGTGTGTGTATGTGTGAGAGAGAGAGTGTGTGTGTGTGTGAGAGAGAGAGAGTGTGTAGAGAGAGAGAGTGTGTGTGTGTGTGTGTGTGTGTGTGTGTGTGTGGTGTGTGTGAGAGAGAGAGAGAGAGTGTGTGTGTGTGTGTGTGTGTGTGTGTGTGTGTGTGTGGAGAGAGAGAGAGAGAGAGAGAGAGAGAGAGAGAGAGATGAGTGTCTGTGTCTGTGTCTGTGTGTCCCTGCCTTCTGTGTGTCTGCGTTGTTTGTGTCGACTCAGCTACAAACATAAGTTCAGTGCACACAAGTACACACAAAGGTGATACAGTGTGAACGTGGAGCTGACAGCTGGTTGGTTAATTGTTTTATTCTTCTTGTTGTTTCAACAACAACAAAAATGAATTACATCTGGCAAGGTTTTGGCTTCACAGGTGAATCATAGCATTGCACTGGATAAAAAGCTGCATATAATAATACAGTAACAGCACAAACCTACAGAAAAAAACACCACATAGACACTATTCAACAAGCAGCGACACATCCTCGCTCAGAATAATCCTGCATCCATTCTATGTCATTATGCATTCAAACTGTATTGTAACAGCTATGCATTTCAATCGTACATCCCCGCCGGTTTAACGACAACAGATCTGTGCGAAACAATAAGAGTGTAATACTGAACAACACATCCACATCCACAACTCCACATATCTTGACTGTACAACAACAATTCTTATCCCAACCGTATAATAATGTCACAACAACAACAACAACAATAAGAACAACACACACACACACACACACACACACACACACACACACACACACACACATCTCTCTCTCTCTCTCTCTCTCTCTCTCTCTCTCTCTCTCTCTTCTCTCTGTTGACGGCAGCTACTGGAGTAAAAAGGGCCATATAAAGGGAGTTAATCTACCAAAATCATATTATCTACCCTAGCTACGGTCGTCTTTCTTGCTGCGAGGAAGGAAGCAGAGAAAGGAGGGGGTAGCTAAAGGGAAGGGATGTATATCGTGATATCTCTCACAGCGCTCAGAACTGGATCAACAGACTGTAGTTTAACTATGCTGGCCTGTCGCCCCCGCAAAGAAGCCTAATCATCAAAGACATTTCCCCAACATGGTCGTCTCTGGGCTGTCCTTGCCGCTCCTGTCCAGCTGGTCTCCTTCCTCCTCGGCTCTACCTCCACGTCTCTTCTCCAGCTGTTTGTGGGTCGCCCCTTCTTCTTTCTCCATCACACGTTGGGAAAAAGAGGTGGGGTAGCCCTTTTCACAAACAACAAACATTGCGAACACGATACAGCTGTACCTGTCTCTATCCATTACTCACTATTCAGCCGTGAATTGATGGTGTAGCGCTTGAGGGTCAGGTCACCCAGAGACCTTCGGGAGCCATACAGTTCATGCAGATGGCCGGGGTCTCCGCATTGTGAACCGAGGAAAGGAGACAGAAGAGTGTGCTTACCAACCATACTAATGACATGGTGGTCCCCTGGTTGTCTGTCCTTAGCTTCTGCGTCTGTGTGATGACGTGCGGAAAACAGGGGAGGGAAGAGCAAGTAAGGGGAGAGAATGTTGTACGACACATCTTCTCCCCCTTCTGTGCTCTTATCTCCCCTTTCACTTTCTTCTGTTCACCCTTTGAAGTGGATGGACGTCGATCTTGCTTCTGGGGAACTGTCTGATGATATTATTGTTTCAAACATAGATACACAGGGAAACCCATCATAAACACCAGTCTAAATTACTCATACACCTGCGGGATGTGCGCATACACGTGACGAATGTTCGCACACGGCGCAAGAGACGCAGAGCCCCGCCCAACACAAGGAAATCACCATGACAAACTCCATTGGCTGTCTCTGCTCAGACGACACCAACTGGAAGACAAATCGACCGTAGAAAGAGAGATAATTCATGAAACACTTTATTATCTACCCTGGCTACGGTGGTCTGTCTTCGTCACGAATGAGTCAACGACTAAAGCCAAAACAAACACAACATGCGCGCGTGACTGGTAGAGAGAGCCATGGGCAGTTTCACTCCCATCAGTTGAAGACAGGAGAGGGAAGAGCAAAGAAAAAGAAAACCATTGTGTGACATAACCTCTGCCCACACCGTACTGTCCGCCCCCGCTTCGTCTCCCGTCCCCCCCCCCCCCCCCTTCCACCCGCACCCCCACCACTCCCCCACCATCCCCTTTTACTTCCTAGACACATGCATAAAACACCACAATAAGAAGAGAACGCTTACAGTGAACCACGTCAATACAAAAGACAGACTCAAGAAAAACGGAACCAGGTAAAGAGGGAGATAAGCAGATACTGCACGCGCACGCACGCACGCACGCACGCACACACACACACACACACACACACACACACACACACACACACACACACACACACACACACACACACACACACACATGAACGTGTTGTTTTTTGTTAAGACCAACACTAACAAAAAGGAGAAACGGCCACATTGAGAAAAAGAGATGATAACTCATTCTCCTTATTACCTGTCCTCGCTACCAGTCGTCCCCCTTGGTCAACTCAGATGATAGCGACACAAGGAAAACGGGCTGAAGAAAGGGAGATAATTTGTATAATTATTATCTACCCTTTGTTCAGCCATCTTCCTCTGTCAAAGACAGAAGGAACTACTTAC
>CM065715.1:6857197-6859697 GCA_033310375.1 Conus canariensis
CATGAACGACTTTTGTATAAACTTAAAACTATTGGAATAAATGGAACCATGTATAACTATGTCAAAGCTTTCCTTCAAAGTAGAATTATTCAAACAAGAATAGAGCATACATATTCCAACACTAGAACACTGGAAATGGGTCTTCCACAAGGATCAGTATTATCTCCAATTTTATTTAATATCCTAATTGCAGATATAACAAAAGGCTTATCCAAAGACGTAGTTTTAGTACAGTTTGCTGATGACATATGTCTGTGGATGAAAGTCACTATGAAAAGAAAAACCCCATTAAGATCCTTAAATTACATAAAGATCAAATATCAACATGAATTAAACAAAATCAGTAGTTTCTTACATGAAAATGGATTGACACTCTCGGCAGAAAAAACAAATCTAATGCTTTTTAACTCTGGATATGACCCAGAGAAACTTCCACAATTCACCCTGAATGGGTCAGTCTTACAATACGTCAAATCTGTTAAATTCCTAGGAGTATATTTAACATCAAAACTCTCATGGAACCAACATATTGAATATATTTTGAATAAAGCAAGAAAAAGTTTAAACTTTCTAAAGATCATAAGCAAACAAAAATGGGGACAAGATAAAGAGAGTTTAACACTCCTATCTTCGGCTCTTGTGCGCTCTAGATTGATTTATGCTCAAGAAGTTTTCTTAGTGCTCCACAGCATCTACTTAATAAGTTACAAAGTGTAGACTGCAAAGCATATAAACTTGCTCTTGGAGTTCCCACACATGCATGTAACATTGGGACTTATAATGAAATTGGAATCTTACCTTTGAACGAATTTCGAAAAGTGTCCACCTCTAAATTTGTTTTAAAGAACCTTTCACAGAAAAGTTTCTGTACAAATGAAGTATCTCTCAATTCAGAGACAGATTTTGCTAAAAGAGCAAAAGACATAAAATCAACTAAATCTATTCAGTCATACACATCTACTCTTCTTAAAAAAACCAACATTAACCAAAGTGAAATAGCTGTCAACTCGTCCTTTCCACCCATTCCCAAATGGAAACAAACCAAAGCAAATTATGACACAAACTATACTGAACTGAACAAAAACGATCCACCATATCTCTTAAAATATTATGTAAATTCTCATTTGGAAAATCAATATAAGGATCATCTTCAAATTTTTACAGATGGCTCAGTGTTAGATGACTATAGAACAGGAGCAGCTTTTATAATACCAAAATTAAAAGTAGAGAAATTATATCATCTTGGCATACACTTGTCAATTTTTACTGCAGAATTAGTTGCTATTCTGATGGCCCTGAAGCATGTTTTAAATTCTTCCATAGAAAATTGTCCACTTTTACTGTGCAGTGACTCAAAGTCAGCTCTTTCTGCCTTACAGTCTTTAAATTCAAAAATTCGTTGTAAGACTATTACAGAAATTAATTACGTGACACATCTCCTATCGATGAAAAGAATAAATGTGACGTTCTGTTGGGTGCCCTCACATTGTGGAATCTCAACAAATGAGAAAGTTGATCAAGCTGCTCGGAGAGCAGCTCGAAATATTGAAGGCACAACTGCACTGAACATTCCGCTAGACCTATCAGAATGTTATACCTTGATTAATAAAGCATCTCTTAACAGTTTCAAAAGGTTATTGAAAGACACAGGTAGTCAATATTATCAAAATTGTATACGATCAAATCCTGACATTCACCCCAAGACGCAATTAGACAAATTCGAAAGTCCGATATCTAGAGAGGTAGTATCCTTAATTCATAGGATGCGTTTGAATTCACTTCGAACCAAATACAGCAAAAATGTTAAATGCGTATGTGGGGAAATTCTTAGTGTGAGTCACCTATTACTAGATTGTCCAAGAGCAAAGAATACAGTGCACAAGGCTGGTAGTAATATTTCACGTGATAGATCGACACCACTGACATTACCTAAAATATTAAATAATTATGCTTTTCTTTGTTCATTATGCCCACATTTATTACGTAGTCCAGTAGGAATTTATCTTTAACTTTCAATAACCCCTCATATACAAAAAGAAACTCACACACACACACACACACACACACACACACACATACACACACACACACACACACACACACACACACTCCCTCTCTCTCTCTCTCTCTCTCTCTCTCTCACACACACACACACACACACACACACACACACACACACACACACACACACACACCTCTCTCTCTCTCTCTCTCTCTCTCTCTCTCTCTCTCTCTCTCTCTGTCTGTAATCACGTTAAGTGGGAAGACGTTAAATTGAAGAACAACAACACACACACACACACACACACACACACACACACACACACACACACACACACACACACACACACACTCACACACACACACACACACACACACACACACACATGAACGTGTTGTTTTTTGTTAAGACCAACACTAACAAAAAGGAGAAACGGCCACATTGAGAAAAAGAGATGATAACTCATTCTCCTTATTACCTGTCCTCGCTACCAGTCGT
>CM065715.1:6872197-6887197 GCA_033310375.1 Conus canariensis
CTTGAAGATGAAGCAGATTTACAACGGAGGGAAGCTTTTTTGATTGTTTAAACTGCGTGTTCGTTTTTTCATCTTTGTCACTTTCATTCATTCATGATCATTGTTGTTATGTGTATCATTATATATTCGCCGCATTCTGTAAACTTCATTATGACTGGTCCGGAAAACCGTCAGCATTCACAGCTGTACTGCTTGTTGTAAAGAGCCTCGGATTAATAGGACGTAAACGTCACTATTCACCCGGCATGCGCACACAGCGTCGACTTGTTCACTACTCTGTTCACTGTCCTCAGATTAATAACAGAAATGTCGACGGCGGTGTTGTTTGCTTTTTTTCTGCTTTTTTTTTTCTTTTCTGTTCTTTTTCCACTGTTGACATTGAATAAAGAACATAATCTGTACGCTGTTGAAAAAGAATTCTTTTAATATGGGCTCCTTTTTCTTTTCTTTCTTTCTTTCTTTCTGCGTACGCAGGCTGATACTCCTGCGGACACTGCCTTTTATAGACAGGCTGTGGAGTTTTGTGTGTATCACCGTTTTTTATCCCGCCATTAAGGCAGCCATACTCCATCTTCGGGGAAGGATGGGCTCCTATATGTACAGTATGACTGTGTTGATGTATTTTCTGTACGTATCCTCATTAACTCTGGGAGCACTTTTACGTGAAGAATGGCGAACTGGTAACATGTCAATATCACCACACACTCGTATTCCTTTACTGCTTTATTTGCTTACTTGATTATTTTACTCCCGTCATTTTCTATCGCTTTGATTTAAAAAGGCTCACGTACGTATCGCCTCTAGCAATTTACAGAACTAAGGCATAAACAGAGACGTATAAATAGTCTCGAGTGTACGTTTCGTTCATTTGTTTCGTTTTTGTTTTGCTTGTTTGTTTTATCAGTTAAGATATGCTAACTCGGTGATAGTAGCCCCCTCCTGTCATTTACAACGCTGCGGATAATCTACCTGATTTGGAAAAAGGATAACTAAATAAGAAGAACAGCCACAATAAAATCTAACAAAAGAACAAAACAAAAACAATATCACCACATTATTACATTTTACTAGATGTTAGTAATTACTTTTAAGTCGATCTTTACTGGCTAGCAAAACTAATAAATCAGCATCATTACCATCATCGAACAAGCTCAAATATTTCGCACTTTGTTTAAACATTCAGATAACATCGAACAAGCTCAAATATTTCGCACTTGTTTAAACATTCATATCACATCCAACAAACTCAAATATTTGGCACTTTGTTTAAACATTCAGATCACATCGAACAAACTCAAATATTTCGCACTTTCGCGTCGAACAAACTCAAATATTTCGCACTTGTTTAAACATTCAGATCACATCCAACAAACTCAAATATTTAGCACTTGTTTAAACAATCAGATCGCATCGAACAAACTCAAATATTTGGCACTTTGTTTAAACATTCAGATCACTGATGATCAATCCGTCCAACTGGAACTTTGACAACAAAATCACTAGGAAATTTTGAAAATACCAGTTGTCGAGTTTTGTAAATCATGTCATGTTTTGTGTGTGTGTGTGTGTGTTTTTGTACTACATACAAACAGTTGTAAACATTATTCATTATTTGCATGTAATTGTTCATTTATGATCATTTGAAATCTGCACTTGCTCTGCAGCATGTCTTCATCATTCACGTGTGAAGTTTTCGCTGAAGGCGAACTGGGCGTATGGAATTTCTTCCCACACGATTCGGCCTCAGTTTTTCTACTACAAAACAATTTGTCCCCAACATTTTGTCCCCCAAAATGTATTTTCAAAACTAATCATCTTCCGAGAATTTGTCCCCACAATATTTCGATCCTGAACAATTCTTCCACAAAAAGTTTCGGTCCAGAAAAATATTTGTTGGTCCCCAGCATATTTTCCACAAACAATTCGCTCCCAACATTTTTTCCCCCAAACACAAAAATTTTGCCCCCCCCCCCCCCCCCCCCCCCCCCCCCCCCCCCCCCCCCAAAGTTTTGTCTGGAGACACGCAGTTCTCCTGACGGCATTTCGTCCCCATATAATTCATCCGTATCATTGTGTCCCCCTAAATTTGGTCCCTAACATGTAGTGTCTATGGCAGTTAGTCTCCGATGTTTGATTTTTCCGTACCATTGTGTCGCCCCCAAAACTTGTCCCTAATATTTCACGCTCATGGCAATTAGTCTCCGATGTTTGATTCTTCTCTATCATTGTGTCCTCCCAAATTTGATCCCTAACATTTCGTGCCTATAGCAATTTGTCTCCGATGTTTAATTTTCCGTATCATTGTGGCCCCTAAAAGTTTGTCCTTAATATTTCGCGCTTTTGGCAATTAAGTCACCGATGTTTAATTTTCCGCATTATTGTGTCGCCTAAAAGTTTGTCCTTAATATTTCGCGCTTTTGGCAATAAAGTCACCGATGTTTAATTTTCCGTATTATTGTGTCCCCTAAAAGTTTGTCCTTAATATTTCGCGCTTTTGGCAATTAAGTCACCGATGTTTAATTTTCCGTATTATTGTGTCCCCTAAAAGTTTGTCCTTAATATTTCGCGCTCATGGCAATTAGTTGCCAATGCAGATCCCGTCACTATTTGTCTTTAACGTTTCACCCATGCCGCAATTTTGCCTTCATCGTTTTGTCCTCCATCAACATTTCGTCCACGAGCCAATTTGTCGCCAACCGACGTCACATGAATACTTATCATTGTTATCATCATCTTATTCTTCAAAAGTACAAAATATGCTTTATTACCCCGGAAAGCTCCATTAAAAAAAAAAGAAACCGATGAAGTGACATCAGGGTTTTCTTGTGCTTAATCTGTCAGAATTTGCTCTTTTTTTTCTCTCTCTGTCATGTAAATGAACACGAGACATAAGAAATAAGTTTTGCAGATTTTACCATCGTGTCTGTTTTAAACCTTATATGAAAAGAAAAGAATAAGAAAAATAAAATTGATGGTAGTACATTGTTCAAAATCTGAACTAGAATAGTCATACCATGCCTGCATGCATCTCTTGCCGTTTGAACCAAAGTTTCAGAACATATACACTCATCAGATTTGAATCATACAATATTAAAGCAAGAAATTCCCACTGACCTGTCGAGTTGTAAAGGGCCCTATGTCCCCCCACAAAGCAAGGCACTGACCATGTCCACCGCACAACGGTGCCAGGAGAGAAGGACAGAAAGAGCAGAATGCACCCCTCATTTATAGGGAGGAGTTATCTGTGGAATGCACTCGTGTTGTTGTCCACGTGTTACCCAGTAATCCCTCACATTATCGACAAGTCGCTCCATCGGTGGTAGGGGTCCAAGTGTCTTGGGGGAAAAATTATCAAAGTAGATACTGCCCTTTCTTTTGGTAATCGGATTATGATGAAATCAGCGCACGTGTGTGTGTGTGTGTGTGTGTGTGTGTGTGTGTGTGTGTGTGTGTGTGTGTGTGTGTTTGCGCGCGCACGCACGCGTGCGTGCGTGCCTGTAGCGTGCGGCGTGTGTGTGTTGAGAGAGGACAAAACAAGACAAATTTTTTGAGATAGTGAGAGAGAGATTGACAGACAGACAAAAAGACAGACAGACAGACAAGTAAACAGTTAAACAGACAGACAGGGAAGAAAAGAAAAAAGAGAAAATATGCGCGACCTTTTGTATTGTTTTGTACTGTTTATCGATGCTTAATTTGCATGATTATGATAATGATGATGTTAAGGACTTTAAACAGCATCAGTAGTAGTAGCAGCAGCAGCAATAGCAGTAGTAGCAGCAGCAATAGCAGTAGCAGCAGCAGCAATAGCAGTAGTAGCAGCAGCAATAGCAGAAGCAACATTAGTGATAGTACATAATATCTGCCACCTAGCAATGTCATCGGCGTAATCGACATATCTCTCACGTTCTCCTTTTTCCATAGGACTATAATTAGTGATTACATTCAACGCCCATCTTGCGCTGAATTCGACAAAGATAAGTGATTGCTTGTTCATTTTCGTTGTCCTGGGTGTCGTTTCTCTTGCCTGAAGGAGACCTAAGGGGTCGAAACGCGTCGTGTTTTGTCTTGTGATTCGTTTGTCCACGTTGTTCGGCGGAGTTATTATCAATACTTTCTGAAAATATTTGAGAATATGGTCTTGTTGATCCTCGCATAATTAACATCTAATAGACGGCACATTAAAGGTCAGATAGTCACCGAACAGTTTAGTCCAAATTTGATTTAAAGTATGGCAAACACGTGATAACGCTGATGATCAGGACTGTATTCGTTGGGAAAGCCTTTTAAAGGCCACTGTTGGAAACTCCGATAAGACAAAGATAGTGTGATAACGTCGTTTAAAGCCTTGTGATCATTTGTAAGACAGGCGCACACTGTGCGTCCCATTATGATTACCTCCGCCAGCGCTTTGCGTCCGTTGGTTTGTCTGTTTCTGTGTGTGTCTGTCAGCATGTGAATGCAAAAAAAAAAAAAGGAAAAAGGAAAAAAGAAAGAAAAAAAAAAAAAAAAACCCTGTGGAACCGATTCGAACCAAATCCGGTAGAAAGATGAAACGTGATTCAAGGACGAACACATTGAAGTTGGTGCCGAGTCATTCAGCGAGATTATTACAAATTTTCTTATTGAATATCACCACTGTAAGGTCATTGTCTGTGAAGAATTACATCTTCATTGAATGTTGATACTTTCTAGAGATATAACGTTGACATTTCACATTTGCCCATGTAATTTTTCTTTCTTTCTTTTTTTATTATTTTTTTCAGCTTATTTTTCTTTACTGTCTGTCAAAATACAGGCGCTTAATCTTAGATAAGCCCTAAACGCTTATAAATACAGAACAGATTAAAGAAAACATAAATGAAAACAAAAAGCGGATAAATATTGCAACAAGTACCATGAACCTACAAACAAGAGTGCACACACACACACACACACACACACACACACACACACACACACACACACACACACACACACACACAAGTCACAGAATTAATTTGGTGGGGAAGGGGACGGGGAAGAAAGAGCTGCTATTGATAGGTGAAGAGGGTTGTTTTAAGAGATGCTTTGAAGGAAGACAGAGAGTTTGAACTACGCAAAGACATCGGGAGTTTATTCCAGGAAACCGGACCCTGAAAAGGAAACAAACGATCGCCATAGGTTTTAGTTCGAAATCGAGGGATTTTGAGCAGAGTGTTGTCGGTAGAAGTACGGAACTGCCTAGAAGGAACATAGAGATGAAGGAGATCAGAAAGGTAGGAAGGAGCTAAGCCATTCAAAGATCTAAAGCAGAGTAAGGACAGTTTCTAGTCTATTCGTTTTCGACCGACAGCCGAACCGTCCCAGCACGAACAGAACTTGAAAACAGAGGAGGTTAGTGACCGCCAAGAACACAGACAGAGTACAGGACTAGACACAATGCAGGTCGACCTCTTGGGTCTTCTTCGGATGAAAACAGATAACATTTAGGACAGCGACAAGAACATGGAACCACTTAGCTGCGCACATGATCCTGTACTAAGGCGTGCTGGTGACATGGGTGACACATACACATGAACAACAACAAAATGCATATTGGTGTCACATGTAGACATGATCCCTGACTAAAGACGGGATGTGAGTTACGTCATGGTAGGATTGAAGACGATTTCACAGGCAAACATTTTACTCAGTAATGAACCCCGGACTTCATACAGAGAAACAGAGAGGAAGATGAGTTCAAATCTCCTTGACTTTTATTTCAATTTTCCCATCGACTCGGTCTTACAGTCAAAGTCTTCACTGAATCACAGTCCAAAGTACTCCGTGCCTAGGTTGTAGGCTACCCCCCCCCCCCCCCCCATCCCCCAGGTCACCCCTCATCCTCCACCACCCCACCCATCCACTGATTCCCAACCTCCTCCCTCTCCCCCTCCCCACCCCACTCCATGCTCTTACCCGTCCAGACGGTCAGGCCTAGCGGAGGGGGTGGGGGGAGGAGGGGGGGAAAGGGGGGAGGAACAGTATGGGTTAAACAGTTCTGCTCATAATCTTAAATAAATGTTAGCGAACCGCCCAGAGAACGTGGACAAACGAGTCACAAGACGAAACACAACGCGTTTCGACCTCTTAGGTCTTCATCAGGTGAGACATTAACGAATAAAACAATGAAAATTCACTTACTTTGATCGCTTCAGATCACTTCGCAGGGTTCAGCGCAAGGAAGAAGGCGTTGAATGAGAACGAGGCTGTTGGAAGGGAAATAGTGAGCGAGTCAAAGTCGTAATGAAGATAATAATATTACTGATAGGAATACTAATAATGGTCAAAATACTGAGAAAAAAAAAGAAAAAAAAAAGGGACAAGATTACTACCAATCTTAGTGTCAATAAATATGGGTATGGGAGAAAGGAGAGTGGGTTAGAGGATTCTAAAACAGCAGGGTTGCCGTGGCAACAGTCCCAGAGGCGAAGGCGATGGTGATGTCAATGCCAGTGGTAGTATCAATACTAGCAATAGTATTACTGAATGATACTGCTAACAACGATAGTGAAGGTTAAGGTAATGAAAGCATGATACAGAAATATATTTAGAAAATACATTTTTATAATAATCAAATAAATAAATAAATGAAACATTAAAAATAATAATAAATTAAAAAATCAGTAAATAATAAAAATAAAAAAATAAAAAAAATAATGATAATGATAATAAATGCATAAATAAGATAGCTATAAGTTGTGTGTGAGGTGAATAGTGGGAGATAAGGTAATATGTGTGTGTGTTGTGGAGGATATTATGGGCTGAGATTGAAGTGGTGGGTTGGTACATGTTACTTTAAGGTGTTGATGCTATGAGGGTGGAGGGAAGAAGGGGATGGGTTTACGTACTAACTGGGGGAGGGGGAGGGGCAACATATTCACACCTATACACAATCTCTCTCTCTCTCTCTCTCTCTCTCTCTCTCTCTCTCTCTCTCTCTCTCTCTCTCTCTCTCTCTCCCCTCCCCCCCTCACGACCAACGATAAAGGAGCCAGCATTCTATTTATTATGTGTGTGTGTATGTGTGAGTGTGAGTGTGTATGTGTGTGTGTGTGTGTGTGTGTGTGTGTGTGTGTGTGTGTGTGTGTGTGTGTGTGTGTGTGTTCCATTTGTACTATCAGCCTTATTCATTGGTTACCCAACAAACAACAAACCACAATCATCATGCCCATAGCCACTGCTTCAAGACTCAGACAGCTCATCCATACACACAACCAGCTCATTCACAATCACTGCTACCAGATTAAGCAAGACAAGTTATCAAAATTACAAAACAAACACGAGGCAAACCCAGACCAGTTGAATCCCCCTACACACAAAACTGACCCTTCTATCACCCATGAGCAACACCGCCACCTTGTTCGCTGCATTCCTGATAATCTGACTCTCACCAATGATGAAAGATCAGTCCTGGCAAAAGGTCTGAAATTTATTCCCATTCAGCCTGCCACCAATAAATATCAAAACCACGTTGATGTTGAAAGATTCTTTAGAAAATTAAGATGGATGGCTGCACTTGACGGTGTGCCCAAGCCCCCTCTACCAGACAGCTCAGGCATTTTTACCCACCTTTTTCGAACTCCAGTGCTTCGCCAGCCACCTCTTGACAAATCCACTGAAGTTGAACTCTACATCAAAAAGTGTAGAAAAGAAATCTCTCAAGTTAAATCCAAACCTGTCCGCAATTCCAACCTCTCACGGGATGAACAAAAAGCCCTTGAATCACTGAGACAAAGACAAGACATTGTCATCAAACCAGCAGACAAGGGTGGTGCAGTGGTGGTCTGGGACAAACAGTTGTACATAAAAGAAGCACACAGACAACTGTCAGACACAAATTTCTATACACCACTCACAGCATCACCCCTCCCCCAACACCAGAAACTCATCTCAACCACAGTTAAACAAGAAATCAAACATAACAACTTACCGAAGACAGCCAAACTCCTCATAATGACAGACACCAAACAACCCACCTTCTACCTGCTCCCTAAAATACACAAAACCAATACTCCCGGGAGACCCATTGTATCTGCATGCAGCTGCCCTACAGAACACATTTCACAGTACTTAGACTCTCTCCTCCAACCCATAGTACAAGGCCTCCCCACATACCTCAAAGACACTACACACACACTCAACATGATTAATTCATACAACACAGATCCCACTTTCAAACCCAGCCTCCTCTTTACCCTTGATGTCGTCTCTCTCTACACTTCCATCCCTCATGCTGATGGACTGAAGGCCCTCGCATTCTTTCTTAACAAACGGCCCCCCAACCAACAACACCCTCCCACAGCTACACTGGTCAGACTTGCAGAATTAGTCCTCACCCTCAATACTTTTGAATTCAACAACCACACATTCTCACAAATCAGTGGTGTTGCTATGGGAACCAAAATGGGACCATCCTATGCCTGCCTCTTCATGGGACACCTAGAACACCGCCTACTAACCTCTTACACAGGCCCAACACCAGAGCTCTACAAAAGATACATATATGATGGATTGGGAGCCACATCCATGCCAGAACATGACCTCCAGAATTTCCTCAACTTGCACAGACCTTCCATCCATCCATCCAGCTGACCTACACCATTTCACAGTCAGTTAATTTCCTGGACATCACTATCTCCCTCAAAGATGGACTGCTTCAAACCTCAGTCTTCTACAAACCTACTGATGCGCACTCATACCTGGACTACACATCTTCCCACCACCAGTCCACTAAAAACAGCATTCCATATTCTGAATTCCTTCGCCTACGCAGACTGTGCTCTAGCGAAGAGGATTTCACTATACAAGCAGCCAAAATGTCTGATTTTTTCACCAACCGTGGATACCCTAGTGCCGTCATCAGTGATGCTCTCAGCCGCACTGCAGCTAAATCCAGAACATCTACTCTGGAAACTAAACCTCCCAAAGAGACAGACAGACCCACTGCCTGCCTTCTCTTCCATCCTCACAATCTGCCCATCTGCAGGATCCTGAAGTCTAACTGGCACATAGTAGAAAATCATAAACCTGCCTTTGAGACCACACCAATGATCACTTTCAAACGTGACAAAAACCTCAACGACCTACTGGTGCGCTCTAAGCTGAACAAAATCTCAACACCTAAGCACCAGGTACTTTCCCCTGCTCAAAACCCAACTGCAAAATCTGCTCTCTCACCAAACCAGACACCATCCTACATGGCCCCACAGGCTCTTTCACTATTAAACGCACTTTCTCCTGCCAGAGCCACAACATTGTGTATGCCATCCACTGTCAGCTGTGCGGTAAGATCTATGTAGGTGAGACATCTCGCACACTTGAGACGCGCATCTCTGAACACCTGGCCGACATCCGCCACCATCGGCCCAAACCAGTCGCTCTACACTTCAACCATGCCCAACACAACATCAACCATGTCAAAGTCTTGGCACTTTGGCAATCTAAGAGTGACAGCTTGGAACGCCTTATGCAGGAATCTCATCTCATTGCCAAACTGGGCACCGTCCACCCTCATGGCATCAACGTCCAAAAGTAGTATGTACCATTCCATCTCTGCAGCTCCAGCCTGAAATATCCCCCACCTACACACACCCATACCACCCTACCTCCCACTGTTTACCTCAGACATAGGTTGCAGCTATCATCATCTTCCCTTTTCCTACACTCTCTGAGTCTCTCCATTTGCTACATCAATCGACTTACTCCCCCCTCCCCCTGCCCTAGTAATGATGTGTGTAGGGGTGTTGGTGGATATGGCGGTTGCTGGGGGTGGAGGTGGGGGTAACCAATGAATAAGGCTGATAGTACAAATGGAACACACACACACACACACACACACACACACACACACACACACACACACACACACACACACACATACACACTCACACTCACACATACACACACACATAATAAATAGAATGCTGGCTCCTTTATCGTTGGTCGTGAGGGGGGGGGGGGGGGGGGGGGGGAGAGAGAGAGAGAGAGAGAGAGAGAGAGAGATTGTGTATAGGTGTGAATATGTTGCCCCTCCCCCTCCCCCAGTTAGTACGTAAACCCATCCCCTTCTTCCCTCCACCCTCATAGCATCAACACCTTAAAGTAACATGTACCAACCCACCACTTCAATCTCAGCCCATAATATCCTCCACAACACACACACATACTACCTTATCTCCCACTATTCACCTCACACACAACTTATAGCTATCTTATTTATGCATTTATTATCATTATTATTATTTTATTTTTTTTTTTTTTACTGATTTTTTAATTTATTATTATTTTTAATGTTTCATTTATTTATTTATTTGATTATTATAAAAATGTATTTTCTAAATATATTTCTGTATCATGCTTTCATTACCTTAACCTTCACTATCGTTGTTAGCAGTATCATTCAGTAATACTATTGCTAGTATTGATACTACCACTGGCATTGACATCACCATCGCCTTCGCCTCTGGGACTGTTGCCACGGCAACCCTGCTGTTTTAGAATCCTCTAACCCACTCTCCTTTCTCCCATACCCATATTTATTGACACTAAGATTGGTAGTAATCTTGTCCCTTTTTTTTTTCTTTTTTTTTCTCAGTATTTTGACCATTATTAGTATTCCTATCAGTAATATTATTATCTTCATTACGACTTTGACTCGCTCACTATTTCCCTTCCAACAGCCTCGTTCTCATTCAACGCCTTCTTCCTTGCGCTGAACCCTGCGAAGTGATCTGAAGCGATCAAAGTAAGTGAATTTTCATTGTTTTATTCGTTAATGTCTCACCTGATGAAGACCTAAGAGGTCGAAACGCGTTGTGTTTCGTCTTGTGACTCGTTTGTCCACGTTCTCTGGGCGGTTCGCTAACATTTATTTAAGATTTGTTTAGATTTCCGCCTGCAGTCCCCTCGCTTTGCAACTAGTTCTGCTCATGTTTGGACAGTTCCGCTGGCCCATGTGCTTTGCCATCTTCCCTTCACCTTTCCCATCCTTTCCCCCTCCCACCCCCCCCCCCCTCCCTCCTCCCTAGAATGGCTGCACGCCACAAATTAATGCGCCAAGGCCCCGCTTAAGGAGTCGAATGTTTATAGACTGGGGCAATTAGATTGTTTTGAGAATTTTATGGTGTCTGAAAGTTGATTGTCCTCATTTTCTTTCAAATGGCCATCAAGGTACAAGCCAGGTGGTTCCAAGCAGACATAATAAAATCAAAGGAATGGGACTATTTGGGCTCTGGCAGCTGGCGCAAAGATAGGGTCACGGGTGAGTGCAAAGGTCTGAAATGTGACGTCAACTAAGGGGAAGTTTATGTGTTTGAAGACTGTGATTTCATCGGTAAAAATCCCCCCACCCCCCTCCCAAACAAGGGAAATAATTGGAGAGAAGCTGTCCATTTGATCAATTATCAGTTTAAAATATAATGCTGGCTCAGATTTATGGTAGGCCTCAAACCCTTACATGGATTATATGGTGTTGTAGTGCCAAATCCCAATTGTGGTGTTGTGGCCAGTTCAGGCTGGCCCATGTTCTTTGCCATCGTCCCCTCCCCTTTCCCATCCTTTTCCCATCCCTCCTTCCCCCTACTCACATCCCTACCTCACCATCCTCCCCCCCCCCCCCCCCCCCCCCCCCCAAATCAGCCTGTCGACAGGACGTAGGCTTAAGATTGACCAAAGTGTAAGAGTAAAATATGACGCAAAGATATGGTTTAGAAGAAAAAGAAGCAAGAAAGAAAGAAAGAAGGAAAGAAAAAGAAAAGAAAAGAAAGAAAGAAAGAAAGAAAAGAAAAGAAAGAAAGAAAAGAAAAGAAAGAAAGAAAAGAAAGAAAGAAAAAAGAAAAGAAAGAAAGAAAAGAAAAGAAAGAAAGAAAGAAAGAAAGAAAGAAAGAAAGGAAAGAAAACAAAGACAGAAAGAAAGAGAGCAAGAAAGAAAAGAAAGTAAGAAAGAGAAAGAAAGAAAGAAGGAAAGAAAGACAGAAGAAAAGGAAAGAAAGAGAGACAGACAGAAAGAAAGAAAAGAAAAGAAAGTCAGAAAGAAAGACAGAATAGAAAAGAAAGAAAGAACAGACAGACAGAAAGAAAAAAAAATGTACATTCGAAGGTGGAAGGGGAATCCAGAGAAGTAGTGGCCTCAGCTACCTGACCAAGCAGCTGGGAGCAGTCCTGCACCAACCTTTGGGAGTCTGCACTGTGCTGACATAGGGTGCAGGTACTCACCGAGCATCCCATCGAGACGTCATGGAGTATAACCGCTCGATGGCAAATGCCATTTTGTGATGGCCACCGACGTCACAGGTATGATTTAGAAAACCAAGGGCAGCCTGAAAGACGATGTTTGGAAATCTTCAAGGGAGGTCATCAGTGTTAGAGCTCGCGTTTAGCGAGAGTGACTCCGCCGTTTTCAGGGGACAGATACGGCCGATGGGTATGCCCCAAACAGTTACGTCATATCAGTCAGCTTAATAGTTCAATCAGAAAGAGAAAATGCCTAAACATGGGTGTGAAATAGTGCGCATGTAAAGCAGGCATTCAACGTCTGGCATACGCTTCAAATTAAATAATTGACTCTCTAAACCTATTCACTTGACCCATAAACTGAGAAAAGGTAACTCTGCTTGTAATGAAAAAACATGCGTTTTCTTCTCCTGACCTTTTTTTTTTTTTTTTTTTTTGGTACTCCAAGGAAGTTATATTGTTACCCCCATCCGTTCTGTTACTTGATTGGATAGTTTGTCTGTCCCTGTCTGTCTGTGAGAGGAAATTGCACAAAACCTACCAACATATTTTGTTTCAACTACATCAGTGGATGGAGTGGGGGACCTGGGATGAATCCTTTGAGTTCTGCTGTAGAGCTGTAGTATGGACCCATTCAACCGACAGATCAGGGATCGTTCAGCGAAATTTCCCGAAGATGGAGTATGGCTGCCTTAATGGCGGGATAAAAAACGGTCATACACACAAAACTCCACTCCCTTTGTTGAGCAGATGGGATTAATACCTGCCTGTCTATACAGGGAGCGTCCGCAGGAGTATCAGCCTGCGTACGCAGAAGAAGAAGAAGCAGTTCAGCGAAATTATTACTCATTTCACTATTCAAAACAATTAATCCTAACCGACGTTACCGAAACATGGTGGGAAAGCTAGACTCTGATTCCGGCAGACTGAAGTACCAGTGGAGTGTTCAGGTTGAAAGTGACGTCTACATTACTTACAGTAACATGGCAGACAGGAATAACTGTTCCGGGAGAGTGGGGAGACGGGAACGATCTTACACGTCACATACCACCAGAACGACAACACATTAACATGGATAGCGAAGGCAAAGTTTGACGTTGGGCGCCAGCGTGATTGGAACCCCATCGCAATATTGACGGATCCCAGTCACCAGTCTGAATTGGAGGACGGATCCAGGAACCTGTCACAAATGTTATGTATTAACTTCTGAACTGATTTTACCGACAGCTGAAGGAAAGATGAAATGTCATGATGACTGTTTCACGTCCGCCAGTCTGCAACAAGGCATTTCGGATAATTTTCAGGAACTGAGCTAGAGAGGACGGAGAGAGAGAGAGAGGGGGGGGGGAGGCGTGGAGGGAGAGGGAGGGAGAGAGAGAGAGAGAGAGAGAGAGAGAGAACTCAAACTCTGAGTTGAGAGAGAGAGAGAGAGAGAGAGAGAGAGAGAGAGAGAGAGAGAGAGAGACAGACAGACAGACAGACAGAGAGAGGGAAGGTGTACACGAGGGCTGGGGGATGCAAGGAGGGAGAGGACATAAATTCGGTATGCCATTCGGGAAAAAATATCTCAAATGAAATGTAGCGCAGGAACGAACCCACACAATTTTGAGACGGATCCTTGGTGTAGATACACGATCTTTTAACATTAACTGACACGATCATGACTACTAATGATTGCGGAACACTTTCTGCAGGACTGTCCCACACATAAAAAGCTAAGAGCAGAGACCTGGCCTATCGACGCATCGATGAGGGAGAAGCTCTATGGATCTCTGGAGGACCTCCGCTCTACAGCAGCCTTCGCCAGTGCCTCTGAGGTTCCTCTCTGAGAAGAAGAAGAAGAAGAAGAAGAAGAAGAAGAAACGATTATTACAAATTTTACCCTGAATGTGAGCACTGACGTTCCATTGTAAATTGATAACGATTTAAGAATGAACATTTTCTTGGAATACTAAAAGTTTGCTATGGTTTAAAAGTAGACATTTCTTGTTCGATGTCCTTATTTCCCCAAAAAAAAAAAAAAAAAAAAAAAATCACGGGAGAAAATTACTTCAGCCCCTACCCACTAGTACTTTCCCTGATGACAGATAATTCTGTTTTGACTCATGCACTGATCCAAAGGTCGGATTCAAGATTCGTTCATCACTGGCGGAGCTCTGTCCTTTCTCCAGCGCCTTTTTAGTTGGTGTATGCTTCTCCCTTAAACATGGCTATCAGACTGGCGTTACTGGTCGCTGTTCGGTACCTGAATTGTCAGATCATTTTTCGGATCGCTTTATCTGAATGCAAAGCTATCCGTGTCGCTATGACACACAGTGGTTCGTCGTCAAAGTCGGGGATTAGAGAGACAACAGAATCAGGAATAGCATACTTAATCCTTGCCGCCCGTGGATAAGAGAGGCAGAACCGGGCATCGAGTACGAGGTGGGGGGGGGGGGGGGGGGGGGGGGGGGAGGGGGGGTCTTCGGGTTAAACTCTAATCCCTTTCAAATTAATCTAATGAGACTTTGAGCCGAGATCGATGGTCAATAACACAAACAACAACAACAATAAGCTTGATAATGGTAATGATAATTATAATTGATGATGATGATGAGTAACTGTAATTATCGTGATATATATGTAAAACAAAAACTTGTACGTACATTAAAACACACACACACACACACACACACACACACACACACACACACACACACACACACACACACACACACACACACAGCCGCAACAACTACAAACATT
>CM065715.1:6892197-6894697 GCA_033310375.1 Conus canariensis
ATTGAGCACCTCCAAAAAAATCAGAGAGAGAGAGAGGGGAGAGAGAGAGAGAGAGAGAGAGAGAGAGAGAGAGAGAGAGAGAGAGAGAGAGAGAGAGAGAGATGTTTGATGGTGCATCACCTTGTCGCCATACTTGTCATACTTCCTGTCAAACTCGCTCAAGAAAGATGTCAACACATTTCTCGGGAAACTCTCTGCAGCTAACCCACTTTGGTCACACATTACTGACCAGTACCTGACCAACATTGCCAGGAATGGCATATATGCTGATACTATTGTAGTGCAAGCTATGGCGAGAATGATTGGTAGGGACACACACATCGTAACAAGTCAGCAAGAGAGCTCCAGGATATGCTACCTGATGAATAAGATCTTGGCAGGAGACATTGAATCATCCCTTCCACCTGTCCTTATAGAGCAAATAGGTGAGGAACATTTTGTGAGCCTAACACTTCATCAAACCAGGACAGTGAAAATGATGAAGAAAAGGAGGAAGAAAGTGTTTCCTCATCTCCTACAGAAGGTGCATCAATCATACAGTCTCCTCGTGACGACGCCAACCAACCTGCGCAGTCTCCTCGTGATGACATTGACCGACCTGCTACTGTAAGAAAACCAAAATGTCAGTCTACTGTGTGCTGCAAGGACGCAGTCAGCCCCTTTCAGCCACAGAGCGACACAGTCCTCTCCAAACTGATCATGGTAAGTTCAGGAAGGCTCCGCTATTTCCAAAGATCATGGTTCCAGCAATACCCTTGGCTTCACCTATGCACAACAGACAACAAAGTATGTTGTTTCTTCTGCATGAGGGCTAATCATCAAGGCTGCAAACCTGATGCAGCGTTTGTATGGAGCGGTTTTGACAACTGGAAGAAAGCACTGGAAAAGTTCTCAAGCCACGAAAAATCATCTTCACATGGAGCAGCCGTGTATGATGTAAACTGTAGGCAGTCTACAACGTCTGTGTATGCTCCAGTGACGTGTCAGCATGAAACAGAACAAAAGAAACACTGCAAAGCCTGATGAACGAACTAAAGAGCCTTCAGTTTCTCCTGCGTCAGGGTCTGCCTCTCCGTGGACATGACGAGCAGGAAGGCAACCTTCAACAGCTGCTGAAGTTCTGCTTTGGAGAGGGCTGCAAGGAAAAAACAAACACAGGTTCAAAATATCTGTCACATGATATTGTCAACGAGATCCTCGGGATTATGGCACACAAAGTCTTGCGATCTGTTGTACTTGAAATCAGAGAAGCGAATTAGTTTTCTATACTAGCTGACGAGACCCGTGATGTTGCAAACAGGGAGCAGGTTGTAATTTGCATAAGATGGGTAACTGAGCAGTTTGAAGTCATAGAGGAGCCTGTGGGACTGGTGCATGTTGACAATACCTGTGCTGAGACCATTTTTAATGCGCTAAAGGATTGCTTGATCAGGCTGGACTTGCCAGTGCAGAAGTGTAGGGGTCAGGCCTACGACGGGGCCAGTAATTTTCAGGGTCACGTTTCAGGAGTTGCAAAACGGTTCAAAGATGAGGTCCCGTCAGCAGTGTCCGTATACTGTTTGGCACACTCAGTCAATCTTGTGTTACAAGAGGCTTCCAGAAAGGTCAAAGTAATAAGAGATGCCCTTGACTTTGCCACAGATGTCATTCAGTTGATCAAATTATCATCAAAACGACAGATCCTTTTTGAAACAATCCAACATGAAGCATCAACTTCGTGCAGCCCGTCCATTAAACCACTGTGTCCAACAAGGTGGACTGTTCGAACAAGAGCTTTTGACTCTCTCATTGAGAACTCTCAGGCTTTGCAAGAAACACTTGAACTATCTCACAAGGACATGATGAGTATGCCAGGAGGGCATCCGGCCTTCTAGCACTTATGCAGCAGTTCTCCACCTGTCTTGAGCTCTCACTTTCACGGGATGTCTTTGCTGTGACTGAAGAGCTGGCGACTGCTGTTCAAAGGAAACAAACGTCTTGTGTGGATGCAACAAACGCTGCAAACCTCTGTCTGAGAACGCTTGAAAGTATGCGCCAGGATAAAAGTTTCCAGACGTTTTTTGCCGACGTCTCAACCACGGCTGCAAACGTGTGTGATGAGCCCCGCATTCCGAGACAGAGACAGCCTCCACGAAGACTTGATGAGGGCTCCCAGGGTCACAGCTACTCTGACCCTTCTGCTTATTACAGACAGCAGTAGTATGAGGCCATAGACAACGTCAAAGGGCATATAAAGCGCAGGTTTGACCAACAAAGTCTTAAGTTGCCAAGGAAGACTGAAATTCTCTGGTGATGGAGCTGCAGGAAAGAATCCGGATATTCAAGAGATCAAAGACACATATGCTGCGGACATTGACATGGACAGACTCAAAACACAGTTGGTCATCCTTCCACATGCTCTAGGGGACAACAAGAAGTCCATCTTTGATGCACTGCTAGAAGAACTGACAGCTTCTGACACTGTTAAAAGAATGTTGAGTGAGGTAGACAAACTTATCAG